>JAQFYC010000162.1:0-77357 GCA_034694165.1 Tomocerus mixtus | reverse complement strand
ACACAGTCTGTAATTCCCGTCGGCCCCTAAGTTCCGCTGGCTGTAAGTTCTCAGAGTCTGTAAGTATCGGTCACCCGAATTTTGAGTTGGCATTTGGTAATGCAGCAACAGACCCGGTAAACCGATAAATGTCACTGTTTAAAGTTATGTAGTACATAACATACACGCTGGGGGAAGGCAGTCTAACTGAGTATAGGTTTTTGATATTTTAATTTTTACAGATTGCTGACAAACCAGTCTGCAATGCATATTTGCAAAAGTAGCCAATGTCAGCTCTTGTGATTAAAGGGGCGTTATACGTTTGTTGTCGTAACATATTGCATAAATTTTGTGCTGATAAAATGGTGTTCGTAGTTAATCAGTCCACACTGTTACTATTTATTGGTATTTTAAACGTAAATAATTGAATAATTCGTATGAAAGTTTTAATAAAAATCATCGTGTTCAGGATTAGCTACTTAATTTGACATGAGCATACTGACTGAGCAGTCACATGATCATAAAACATTTCAATGTTAAGCTAAATGTAATACTACTTTGCTGCAACAGTTATAATGGTAACATTACATTCATTACTTTCGTTCTAGTTCTAACTTTATTCTGGGATAGGGTCGACGGCCGAATAAAGGGCTCATTTCTGTATCATTCCATTTTCCCTCATGTCACATTACATAGTACGGCCAGTACGGGACTGGCCTTTTAATCCAGATTAAAGTAGGGATTTAATTTATATTATGCATGGTTTATACATAATAACATGTGTAATCGTAATCTGGTGCTGCACGGTACTGAATACATCGTCGGTACAATTAACTTCGTTAGTGCACTGCTTTGGTAAAAGTGTGTGATATTTTATGTAGTAAGCTTCGAGAGTCGAGAGTGAGAGTAGCGTTCACCTATTTAAATTATACATCGTTCGTTTCGTACCATGTAATGCAATGCACCAGGCAGGGCAGGACCTCTTAAAAGACTTTAAATGTATTTTTCAAAATGAAATGTTTCCAAATGCACCAATATATAATATTTTATGCAATTGTTATATCTACAAAATGATCATGTAGTGCATTCTGGTTTGTTTAAGAATAACCGGAGGTAATTTTATTGCATAGTCATTTCTGATAAATAGTTTATTATCTCATTGATTTTTAAAATAATTTAAATTTTGTACAGTAAAAATATTTTTAAGCTTAATTTGCAAAGGTGTTGACTCTGACTTCAATGGCAGCTTTGTTGGTCTTGAAAAAGGCTTCGTATGTTGCAGTGGCATCAGCTCCCTTGTCCACAGGTGATAATCCCTTGACGATGAACTCAATCAAACCCATGACAGTAACTCTGTCGTTGAGATTTAAGAATTTATCATCTGCACAATCACCGCAATCATCCAACTGATCGTAATCTTGGAGCAATTTGCTGTAGGCGACTTTAAGATCATTGAGTATAGCACGAGTCATCATGATGTAATGACGACGAAGTTTTTGTCTGCTCTGCTTGATAGTTAAAAGAGCCATATCTTGACCGAACTTGACTGATCTGGAAATCTTGGTTCCATCTGGAGCAGTGTATGAGCCTGCACTCTGCTTGTAGCCTGTTGAATAGAGATGAGTAAATGCCCAGATTCCACCGGCTGATGTTAGCTCTTGGCTCTCTTTCATGGTCAATTTGGCTGAATTACTGAAATAATAATGACAAATCGACATTAGAGAATTTTAAATTATGGTCGAATTAACAGAAAATAATTAACAATATATACATACACTCTTGGACAGTTATCTGGGACTTTCAAGACTTTTCCGCTGAGCTCCAAGAAGCCATCTTTGACTAACATATTCCAGAATTCCGACTCAGTAGCCAAGCACTGAGTTCTGAGTACCTTCTGGTACACCTTGATGAGGTCGTCGACTGAATTGGCATTGTCTAAGTCTGCAGCGGTCACAGGCTCATGGGGGCAAGAACCCAACCCATAGAAAACATGCTGGTCCTTGTCAGAAACGACTCCTTTACCGACTGAGGAATACTGAACAAACCATCCCGGCAAATAAACAAGATCGGCTGCATTTTCATCCCCTAAAAAACAACCATTTACCCTTAATTAAATTAGTTTTTGCATAAAAGTACTTCCCTGTGAGATATTGCCAATTTATAATTATGCCGAAATTGCATTATGATCTAAATATACTTAAGGTTGAAAACTAGAGATAGGAATCATGCAGCCTCCCCATTGTCTCTAACCCGTGGAGGAGTCTATAGAGCTCTTACCAGTAATTAAGGACCGTCCTTTTCCCATGCTACCACCCATTATGTTGCCCATCATTGAACCGAAAGCATCCTCATCGAAAGCTTGTGCTTCTGCAAAAAATTATCCAGTCAAATTATATCAAGGGTTTTATACAAGTTTACTTAGGTATACCATTATCAGTTGCAGTTTTTACCTCCATCTCCCCCTAAGGCATTAGCGATAGCGTCTCCACCTCCTTCAGCGGCAGCGTTGGACTCGACCTTTCCGCCTCCGTAACCAACAGCGTTGGACTTGGCACTGCCTCCTCCACCGGCCACGGCATTAGAAGTGGATTTACCTCCGCCGGCAGCCATTGAGTTGGAACCAGCATTGCCACCTCCGGTAGTAATTGCGTTAGATCCGGCGTTACCTCCTCCAGAAGCCATGGCATTGGAATTAGCAGCTCCACCTCCAGCTGCTACAGCATTACCCTGGGCGTGACCACCCTTGTAGGCCAAAGCACTGGACTGTGCGTTACCTCCCTTAGCAGCCTGAGCATTGGATGCAGCATTGCCACCACCTTTGGCAACACCAGAAGACATAGCATTACCACCACCCTTGGTAACAGCATTGGAATTGGCGTCACCAGTTCCGGATGAAATAGCTGAGCCCTTGGCATCTCCAGTTCCTCCAGCCAATGCATTTGAATGGGCACCACCAGCACCATAGGTATCGGCATTTGCAACAGCTCCTCCAGACCCAGAAGACATAGCGTTGGCCTTGGCAATGGTACCGTTGACAGCGTTGGCAATGGCACTTCCTCCATTCTGTGATGCAGCATTAGCGGTGACTTTACCTTTGTCACCCTTGGCATTGGCAACAACATTTCCGGATTTCTTGCCTCCAGCTCCACCACCTCCAGCACCAGCTCCGCCTCCAGCGGCTCCCCCACCACCAGCTCCAAATCCACCGCCACCTCCGCCGCCACCACCGGATCCACCGCCAGCTCCAGCGCCGCCACCTGCTCCATATCCGCCTCCGGCTCCACCACCTGCTCCACCGCCGGCACCTCCTCCATATCCGCCACCTGCTCCACCGCCGGCACCTCCTCCATATCCGCCACCACCTCCACCACCATCACCACCGCCTCCATCTCCACCGCCTCCATCTCCACCGCCACCATCACCACCACCGCCTCCACCTCCATCACCGCCACCACCTCCACCTGCTGCACCACCACCGCCTGCGGCATAGCCTCCACCAGCATTACTTCCGCCTCCAGCACTGAAGCCACCTCCTCCTCCACCACCACCACCACCACCTCCACCGCCTCCACCTGCACCTGAAAATAAAAAAATTATCAATTGGGAGTGGCGAAATAGAACGAAGATAAATACATAATTAAAAATACTTACCTCCAGCGCTATTGGATCCCCAGGACTCAGATTTCCCCCAGGACTCAGATTTTCCCCAACTTGAAGTTTGCATCATTCTTGCTAATCCTTTGCTTCCTCCAGACTTTGAGGCCAGTTCATCATCATCAAGCTTATTTTCATTTCCAGATCCAGGGGCAGTGAGAGGACGACCAGCGCCTTCCTTGGTCACTTCCAAATCAGAGTACAAATCGTAGTTGTCTGTTACATCGAATCCGCTTGATGTCGTCATCTTCAGCAGTGGAATATTTGGAACATTTGTGAGAGACTTGGAGGTCGGGTGCCATTTTTCTGCTACGGGCACAGCCGCCTTATAAGGGCCTGTAATAGGGAGGGCGCTGTTTACTCCACAAGGTACGAGGAAGCTGCCAGCGCAGTTGCTGTATCCAAAAGTTACGAATCGGTTCTTGCCAGGTCCACGGTATTCCCATGTGTCCCATTCAATGATGGCCTTCTTTCCATGAATAGTTACCACACCTTGTGTGTCCTCAGCGAGCGCATATCTTACAATTTTTGAAATTTTAAAATAAATATTAATAATTTATTTAGAAAAATATACTTATGGACTCTATCTTTAAGGTTTCTATATAAATAGTAATAATAATTCGTATTCAAATTTAAATATTCCATTAGCTCACCTCAAATAAGCGTATGTTGCCCAGTAGTAGTACGGCTTAATATCTGAAGGTTTCTTTCTAAGGACAACGAATCGTCGCTTCAAGCCTCTTACAGGAAGCAAATCTTCGTCCTTGCTCAAAACGACGATATCGTCATTGGAATCAACAGTCTTTCTTTCGAAAATGACGGTGGAATTATCTGCTGAGCTGCGATAAGTTGAGAGAGAGTTGACTCTGTCGGTGATTTGGATCAGGGTTGGATCACCTTCATATGCTGAGAGTGGGATTTTTCCAGCCTCTGAAATAAGGGTATCGTGAACCTCTTTCTTGAGCCCCTTAATATCTTCCGTTTGGAAATCTTTTATCGATTGTCGGACTCGTCTCTCTGATGGGAAGCCATTGGCTGTCGCCAAGAGGAGAGTTAAAATAAAAGCTAATGTGGGATAACCCTCCATCTTATCCCTTCGGAACAATTGTCCGAGTGTGGTGAATACCATATGGTGTGGTTCAATCAGAGAAGGCTCTATCTTCTAGAGCTATTCCTCCTCTCGTGGTATTCTTACCAAAATGAAACTCTTTTGACAGAACTAGTATGAATGAAGACTTCAGAAGTTCGTTAACCCCAATTAAATATTTAGGTGAATAAACTCTATTCAATCAGTGTCCGATAGGACAAACATTGCAGGTCATTTCCGCGTTCAACAAAATACTAAATCGTCCAGATCCACCTCAAAATCAGGGCCGTAATTAAGTATATTGTATTAACATTAATTATTTGCTCCACTAATAGTATATAGCTATTTAACTTAGGGGTACTTTAAATTGTGGTAACAAAGATGCATCTCGTAAAGGATAATCCCGCATTTGGTTGATATACATAGCAATTACCATCGTCCCTAAAAAACCCATACTTTATTTCTACTTAAGGAAGCTAAAAATCTCTACCTAATCTACTACCCCTTCTCACTCCCCTCTGTTTCCTACATTTAAATGAGTTGATATACTTTAATAATTAGGGATTCTCACAGCAGGTTGTGTCGCGATAAAGGTTTTTGCGAATTTCAGCGATTTTATGTCTTAATGAGCATACATATTGCGGGTATTGTAGCATTAACTACTTTACTCCATTAAAGAGGGCCACCTTGATAGCTAAATCCTTAGGGCCATGAAAACAATAGTTTAGGTTTAAACTCAATTTTGCATGAGACGCAAACATTTCCGTAAAAATTGTACATAGTTAAACATACATAAATTAATCAAATGAACCCGTATAAAATACAATGCAATGGTACCTATACATACATTTTGATAGAGCACATAGTATAATCAATCATACTAAAATAAAATACCTAAAATGTGAATTTCATCAAAAAAATCATGCCTAATAAATGTTTTTTGCCTTAGAAGTACTTATAGCCTACTTGGAGAGTCCTAGTATTAAACGCATTCAGTCAGTGAGAATGAACCAATGAAATGAGCTATAAGTGCGTAACATTTAGGAAATAATAATGATTATTCTAAAAAATTTATATGTTCAGACTCGCAAAGATATAATAGAAAAGTAGTAGTATGTACTATTTCAGACTAGGAAGTTCCCAAGTTAACAATAAAAATGACATCTTTTACAATTTTGATATTCAATCCAAAGGTATCGGTGTATGTATTCAATATGTGTCTTACAAAAGCAATATAGAGTGTGCCTACTAAAAAATTAAGCTTAGACTTAGATCATAGATGTAAGATGTAAATATAGAAGCATTACATTAAGGGCATATAGTTAAATGCTATTGTTTGGATTGAAGCAAGTCTCCGAAAACGCATCAGTTGTAGTAGTAGCCGTAGTACCACACTTACAACTATACGTTTCATTAAAATAGTACAAACAAGTAAAGGATTCCACATAACAATCTGTATTTTCATTTGTATACGAATAATTTCGATTTGATGTAAAGCTAAACTTTGGTTTCGCCAAAGCATACGAGTTCTTCATTTCATATCAAAGGCTTACATATTGATTCCATACAGAATTAAAAATACGGTACATTGTCCTCCTATGGGTATTGGGTACATTTAGCCTTAGTTAAGTTGGAGTTGTCTGTCTCAGTGGCTTACATATTTATTTAGATAAGATAGGTATTACTGTTATATAAGTATAGTTAATATTTGGTTACTTAAACAAGTATTAAAGATGGATTCACCACTGATTATATAATAGGGTGCTATTAATCATAAGTTGTGTTTCCTGATACATGTTAATGTAGAAAAGTATATTTTATTGTGTAAAGACACATTTCCGGTTCAATATCATCAGGTTCTTCGATTCGACTTAAGCTTGTCAATCAATCGGATAATCTTTATGCAATAAGAAGATGCACAGGGTGGTAATGGCCAGTATAATATGACATGGTGCATTTACTTAATTCACATATCATTATAATTTCATTCTTAGGTATGTACAGTATTATTCATATCATACAGACAGGTCGGCCACCCTTGCCTTGTTATACTATTGTATGCATTACTAACATTACTACATGATATAGTACAGTAGTATGTAGCATAATAATGGTACATATTATTAAATGTATGTTGCAGTTGCAAGTAAAATTCCCAACACATCTCTAATCTAGCCAATTTCATATTCTGGATGTGTAAAAAGCATCGATAAGTTAATGTATCTTAAAAAAATTAAAAAAAATACTGATGCATAAAATCTTCTCAAGAAATGAAGCCTTTACCACAAAGCACAAACTACGCATTCAGTAGCCAGTTAAGTGAGTAGGTAGTTAGTTAGATAGTTATTAGATAAAGTTCATCTTTCATTTATTCTAGTATAGGTTCCTGGAATAACCGTTATTAACTGGCACTATATCAAGCAAGTTTGTGCCAACGAAATGACAATCCATGCCCTTAGTCCATGCTATCTTATGGGGAGGCATTAATTGCTAATTGAAATTGGCTATACTTTACTGACTCTACACTTTACGTGCATAATGTATGTAAAGTTCACCTATGAATAGTACCGAGCTGTTAATTGTTGACGCTACTTTTTGTTATGCGTATGTATGACGTGTTCTCTGTATTATTTATAAGCATAGTAATTTTCCACTGCGACCTCATTCAACACTTAAGTTAAGATTACAATAATATCCTGGTACGACACATTTAATTATCAATAGTAATAAACCATTTTTGTCGCAATTATGTACTACTGTATGTCTGTTTAATTAAACGAGTATATTATAATTTGCATGAACCACTGAACAACTGGTACTGGTAATGAGTACAATACTAATAAAATATTAATTATGAAATTAACGAATGCTGAGGTTTTTGACCAGTTGGCCATATACAAGTAGCCCAGTTCAAGTAAATATACTACACAATAAACCGTGGCAAACGTTGCAGAAAATGAGCTTACCTTGTTTTATCTTAAAATTAATTTCATTGTGGTGACGACAGGTGCTTTTGAATACCTCATTTTCTATATTCCAATTTAAAAAGTTGGTGGGCGTTGCAATAACTTTTAGAGCACATGGTTGAATAATGAAATTGTTGTAACCTTTGATTCTTGAAGACAACTCCATGATTGACTCCATCTTTTAAAAAGAGCTTCGTGAAATTATTAAACTCCTCTATAGGTCATACAGAAAATTTGAAGTCGATATCTTTTTGAGTTATCCTACTAATCCTGTAACCGGACAGACGATATGGGCGACAAGACTCAAAAAAGTTGAACCATTCGAAAGTTACTGCACCCATGGACGGACGGACAGATATACAGCACCACCATTCGTATAAATGGTTTCTCAACCACTACTAATTTTATTGAATTCAATTACAAGGTTTGAACTTCGGCTTTAAAAACAGATATATACGATATACCAAAATACCAACCCTAATCCTTACACTTTCGTGTCTTCATTTTACAATCTAAGTATGCTGCTGACTGCTGATTATATAATTTCAACTCAGTTTACGTACACCTAAAGTATTGAATCTCAATAAACCGAAAACAATCCCACACTTCCCACAAGCGTTGCATGTTGCCCCGAGATATTCAGATATTCCAGGATGATATCCTAAAAGAATTACGCAATTGTCAATAATCATCGAACATTGTTCATATATAATTCGTAATGTAGTAAATAATAGAGTATCAATTGTAACTAACTCTGCTGCTATTCTGCTATTTGTATTTCCTAGTCTTATTGTCCATTACCCATGTCATGCTTATATATGTATAGTCCGTAGTACCACTATCTTAAACACTTTTCGTCTAAGCTTGGGATTGCTATAATTTGCCATTGGATTTGTATCGTGCATTTGGTTAGTATTTTGCTATATATATATATATGTTTGACGGCTAACATGGCATACATGAAAGCAATGCATTATAAAGCGCCTTTAGGTACTATTAGTAGTAGAGACCTCCTAGGATTCTTTTTCAGGTACGCATAGATGTACAGGATACAATGAAAAATTAGATAAGTGGACTCGACGGTAATAGGAAATAGGAACTTCTCGATTTCCCAAATCCTATAGCCAGTCGGGTTTCCCCAGCCTTGTGAGGTTTGTGTTTTACTTATTTTTTATTTAAATGTACTTTCTTCACAATCAAACTCTAAAAATAAGTTAAGTAGTACAGCTAAACTTGTACTAAGCAAGCAGAATCCATATAACAGTTGTTACTAATAAAAGTTATCTGCAATATTTCCAAATTAATTTAGCTGTATATCTGATGTAGATCGTCGTTTTTAGCGCACCTCATTCTTTATTCATAGTACAACCACTTAACGAAATGTACACTTATATAGACAAATGCATTGACCACGAGTTGTATTAGCTATTGTATGGTCTGTATTTTTGATATTATTTTTGCTCCAATTTAGATATCCTATTTTTAGATAAGTAGATCATGCATGTAATTTTACTTTTATACGTTCTAAATTGAATTTAACCTTTGAACATTTTCTATATCTGTTAGATCAGTGCCTCGATTCATAAAACATATTCTCTACAGAAATATAAACTTTTCAATAGTACTTCGGTATATCCAAGCCCAATTAGTTACTCCCAAAGATGCACTGCATTTTACTGAGCGCCTGTTCTAGTATTCTTGCGATGGTTTAAAGAGTAAAAATAGAATGAGAACATAGCGTAGTTTCCGAATTAATTCCCCTGGGGATTTGTGGTTTCAAGCCAACTTTTTGTCAAAAAAATATGCGTCCTTTTCCGATGGAGTTCGGAGACAGAAATCGCATACATAGTCTCCGACTATAAGTAATTCGGAAATGCTAATTCCGAATCTGAAGTCAATTCACTGTCAAAATAATTAATTCTTCAGATATTAGGCTTAGAGGTTCTGGAGAATAGAGTACTCTGGATATATCCATAGAGAAAGAAAGGGAATTCTATAGGCAGTAAGCAAGGCAGGTGCCTATAACATTTCTTTCATCGGTTTCTATTTTCGAAATTCGAAATCTCACTTTTGAAAAACCGCTGCTAAAAATGAACATGTGAAGCACCTGCCTTGCTTACTGCCTATAGAATTCCCTTTCTTTCTCTATGGATATATCCAGCGAGTACTCTATTCTCCAGAACCTCTAAGCCTAATATCTGGAGAATTAATTATTTTGGATATCCTGCATCCAGAAAACCGCAATAACTCCCCAGTGAGGAATTTACGGTACTATACTACCTAGAATAGTTCGCAAGAGTGTGGATAATAGTTAGGTAAGACAAAAATCTAAGCAATATAATGTAAATCAAAGTAATATATGTGGTACATTGCTTTGACTCTATGAAAATCCTAAATTACTTTTGCAAGGACTACCGAGGTTAGAGATAGACTCATGCAAGAACTATGCAATGAAATTCATAGAAAATAAAAACCATATTACACTATTGCCCATAACGATTTATAAGTCATACGTGGCAAACTTTTCTGCCTCTTCTCGTCATCGCGGTATTCCTTCTCGCAATTCCAACCCAAAAAACAGGACTACCGAACAATTTGGTAGCGACGGCGATTACATTACTTCAGATAGACTTATATACAACTATATTCGTTATCAGTCGTATGTTATGTTGTGGGAGTAGAAGGAATTCTATAGGTCTATAAAGGAATTCGCCTTCTCTGTGCAAGTAGAAGTAGAACCATAAAAAATTCTTTCTCAAACAAGAAGCTTGTTCGTTATACTCAGTGTTCACAAACATTCCATTTTCTATATTCACTTTCTCTCAAACAAGAAAGTCGGTCTTCCACAACTGTTGCACCATATACCACCATAAATAATCATGATCATTACATTGATTGATTGAAATTCGTTTATTAAAGTGCTAAGAGCTATTCAGTACAAAAAATAATGTACTGGACTCCCATTGCTAGACACCACACAAAACAGTCTTTTCGAAACGAATGTTGAGGAAATAGTACGTACAATGTGCTTTCTCTTAGCCAACGGCTTACAAACAGCGTGACAAAAAAGTATATTACAATAGAATATTCTATATACGGCTTAGCTTTCTCTTTCCAATTAAGTATTAGCTCAAACTTTCTTCCTTGCTTTCTACAATTACGAGTATATTATTCTTGCGTTTTGATTCGTAAGCCAAATGAGTAAAAGTTCTAAGGTACATAATTGCAAGAAACTCAATCGAAAATTTCAAGGAAAGTCATTTTCCGTCAGTTTTTTTCAGCTAATCGTAAGTATTATTGCAGAAAGCATCATTCAAAATATAAATTGTATGTAAAGGAGTCCGCTGTGCCACTATGATTTCTTGTCACAATGTATATTCTAAAGTTTTCTCCAATGTTATGCCTACAAAGGAAAGCGGCATATATTGTCATTATTTAACCCACATCCAACTTTTGAGTGACACACGCTTGTAACTGTTACTGTTTTGCTGTACTCGTAAAAAGGAAACCTTTGTCAAGAAAAGAGTGTAGCTCCAAACCCTGCCTATTTTGGTTGAAATAAGTGGGTTAAGGAGTGGCTAAGCGGTTTCCTGAAGTGATATGGGAAAATACTTAAGCCGCACGCATAGGTACATTCTTACTTGCTGAGATACTCAAATGTGTCCAACTCTATTAAGTAAGTATATTGACATAATAATGTATAATGCATGATGGGCTGGTCATTAGTAGCGCCCCAACAATTTCCGTATCTCTGGTAAACTTAAACAACATAGTTGATTATGTAAGACAAGACTACACTATGTATTTCTTATAGTCATTTTGGTAATCGATTTTTTAATATTTCTAAAATTACGTGATCGGTTACTCAAACTATGTATTATGTCCTGATGAGAATATGTATAACGGTGACATCGTTTCTACATGGTACTGTCATGTTGGAATAGAAAGACCATAAACGCAAAGAGTGTTTTAGGGGTTATATGAGTTTTCCAAGAGCCAAGGCTTTCTCTCTTACTTAACGATTATCTAACAGGTACATTTTCCGGAGTGAAAGGCAGACAATAAGCCTTTACTTTCCCATATTCCCTTTATATGCCTTTCGTCAGGTAATAGTGTATTGTAGTCTACTCAAGGTTTTACAAGGTTCACTTATCAAGCTGGTGTCATATAAAAAAGAACAAGTTTGTTAGCATACCTAGTCTAGGTATCTAAAGTATACTAACAATGGGTGTAATAGGAAGGAAAATGTATTATTACGATAAGTATGGCAGTTGCACAGTTGCACTGACTCGGGCATTTTCGGATTTATCGATTGTTGGCATCGGAGTTGCTTTTGTTAGTGCGTTTCAGTCGTGTGTGTATAAAACACACTCGTTCCCATATTATATGTAGAGGAACTCCTGACTGTATAAAATTGAATTGAGAAAATACTAGCAAAAACTGTATCTGGAGGCTTTAGTAGGTTCTAGTCCTGCGACAAGTCATTATCTGCAATTGCGGCGTTTCGCCCAAAAGCTTTCGTTCACGTTTGCCTTGGCTACTTGCACCCACTAACTGATCGATATATTTTTTGTTCTAGATAACTTAAATCCAAAATTTTTGGGGGGGATCTTATTCGCAGAGCGGGTAAAACAACCGTAGAGTAGTTCATTGCTTTTGCGACTACGGCCAATTAAAAAAATAAAAAGTTCTGCATTTTCAATTCAACTTTGCTTTTCGAAAGGTAATAAATACTTTCAATCAAATACATCATACATTTATTGATTTAATATCGTGATTTAACTAAAGTAAGTTGGTTTAATGGAACTGGAAGCATAAAAGTTGATTTGTTGTGGTCACGATGAGCTAAAGCTCAGGTTTAAAAGCACAGGTAAAATCTAAACTACTAAAAGCGGGATTAATCTGTCAAATTGGCTGCAATCGAAAAGGATTTTCTAAACAAGAGCTCGCCTTATGTACGCATGTCGCTTAAATAAACTCAAATCGCCTTCATATACATATACGCTGAAGACCACATCAAATTATTACACAACCACAACCCCTAACTTCTTTCACTTTCCCTTATCTTCTCTACACAACATAAAATACACATATTAATCTATCGCGAAATGACAGACAATGATATACTTATCTTTCCTTAATACATAAATACATATCTTCATATTTATATTATTAGTTCTTCGCCTTTACTAAATAAATGCCTGCTTAATTGGGGGCGGGATCGGCAACACCAAAAAAGCTTAATTATCGTCACGTTGACATTTCACACAATTAAAAGTTAGAAACTTAAATTGCTTTTACTTTATTACTAATGCCAATAGTGCCTGTAATAATTATTTTAATAAATTATAATAATCTTTTTTTTTCCTTAACGCACTTTTACATGATTTGTAGGTTGCTGCTTTTCCTATACAGCTATATGAAAAATACGTGAAGTGTGTATTTTGTTGAATTACAATTACAGTGTAAATTAAACATGATTGTCAATTTTCAATCAAACACAACACAAATGCTTTAGAAACAGAATTTATTTTAAGTGGTAAGCTTATGTAGGGGAACAGTGAACAAACACATTGACGATACAGGGAACACTGAAAAGAACTAACAATTCTGCGGAAAATCCTTTTCATTCAGAAAGAACATACAAATATACAATCGCCGGCAATACGCAGGACACAAATGCAGCTTGCTTGTTACAACTATGAAATCCAAGATTTACTCTTTGCTATAATGTTGCATTTTATATTCAAGTCAGAAAATTAACTTCTGCTAAAAAGTAGCCACTGATATACTATATTTATATTAAGTGGTAGAAGTGGTAGAACCTTGGCCACGTTACTTACTTATCATTTCTATCTCAACTTACAGTTTATAGTGAGAGTTTTACAGTAGATTGCATTGGTTTACTGTTGAAATGCTGTTGGAAAATATAGTAATATCGATGCATAGCAGACTATACCACAGGAATCAGCTTTTACATTGAAACTAAATGGAGGATGCAGTTTACTTTCACCGTTATGGCTTTCACCATAACGAACAATACCACGACAGTGAGTTCCCTCTAAACTTTGTATAGGTATGGGATGGGTTTTAACCTGCGAAAGTTAAGATTTAGGCCCGATTATTGAAACATTATTGCATATACTATACGCTGATCCTAGGCACCTAGTGTTTGGAGAAAAAATACCAAACAAGGGCCCATGAAATAATTATTATCTTTAACACGCATGTTATGCTATAACTCAGATATATGCTGTTCCGTAAGCTAATTTCAATCAATGTAAATCCCAAAATGGGTTCGCCGTTACAAAAATAAGTAATAATTGTCAATAATGTTTGAGCAAGTACATATACAGACAGATGTAGTATGTAGAAAGACAGAAATATTTCCTCTTAATACAAGTTTTGAGATGTATTTATGTGCGTATTTATAAAGGCATTAATTTACACAGTGTTGACACTTTGGTACTATGGTACATACTACAATAATTATGGTACATAGCAATATACCAAAACATTTGAATAATTAAAATAAATAACAGAGGAAAAAATAGGAAACCAAATTGCCTGCTTCGTTGAATAATCATTCAACTATCGTTCTTCATTTGTCGGCACTTTTTTGGTTCAATAGTTGTACATAGACAATAAATAAGTAACTAAAAATGCCGAATAAATATATTAAATACTCCAAATAACCACATTACTACGGTCCTCTTTAAATATTATTTTATGTGTAAATTAGTATGCATTTTACGTATTATATACTACTTAGCGAAATATCTCAAGCGATTTTTTCCGCTCATTACGTAATGTTTTGTATTTTTGAAACAGTTGAAGCAGATAACTTCTATACAAAATGCCGCCTCCTCCGCCCCTTGAGCCGTCCGTCCCTAAGACGGAGATGGAGGAGCTGCAACTGAAAACAAATCAAGTCACCGATGACGTAATTATATTATTTGCCTACAACCTTAAATATTCTATCTATGGTTTTACATATTATGTACTACAGATCTATTGCCTGAATGTAGGGATGTAAGCAATAATTTTTACATAATTTCAGTCATTGGCCAGCACCAGGCGGATGCTCTCTTTATGCGAAGAGGTAATGTAGTATCATTATCAATATAAATAAATAACAATATTACAAAGCCCTAAACAATTATCCATGCTTAGAAAATTGTACTACATGTACTATTCTTGTTAAAATACATAAAAAAAATTTGTACATTGTTTTATTTTTAATCACCATTCTCAAAGGAGTCAAAATAGAGATCATAAAGTAAAGATCTGTTATGTGAATCATTTTTCAAGTTTATGTGATTGAATTTCAGAGTAAAGAAGCAGGGATCCGAACTTTGGTGGCGTTGGACGACCAAGGAGGTTGACGGCCCTTAAATACGTAGTTAATTGATGATACTAGTTGAAGGTATCTGAAATTCATGGTATTTAAATACTTTTTACATTTAATAGAGCAACTTGATATCATCGAAAAGGGAATGAGTCAAATCAATGAGGATATGAAGCAAGCCGAAGAAAATCTGAAGGGAATGGAGGCTTGTTGTGGCATATGTGTTCTTCCTTGCAATAAGTGCGTATGTTTTCATTAATTATTTTCAGGAAGTCTTTTTATAGTACAAGCTCGCAAAATCGACATATTCTACATTATATATTTAGCAGATTACTGAAAGGCTAAAACATTATTTCATTTATGCGATGGCATCATTAATTCACAGCCGAATCTAAGTAATGATAATGAAACAATTTATAGTACTTATTACGTATTGACCAGTACGGCTTAATATATTAGTTTGCATTACACCATTATGACTTTGTGAACCAGTCTAGGTTGCATTGAATCTTTGAACCGTACTGTACTGTACTAGTACGATTTAATACAAACGGATTTACTATACGAACTGCAACACTTATACATGTAGCTGTAATTAATATGATATAAGCTGGA
Source organism: Tomocerus mixtus (assembly GCA_034694165.1). Taxonomy (NCBI): domain Eukaryota; kingdom Metazoa; phylum Arthropoda; class Collembola; order Entomobryomorpha; family Tomoceridae; genus Tomocerus; species Tomocerus mixtus. The sequence continues at coordinate 61,708 of JAQFYC010000162.1, read as the reverse complement.
AGAGTACACATTACTATGAATTTACTTGTAAATATATTACTGCAAATGAAAACTATTATGTTGGCTTGATATGGGCAATAGGCGACTGGGGAAAATTAATGTAAACTGTTGGCCCTAATTCAACCAGCATTTATGAATCGATTACATTATTAAATTTCCACAAAAATAGTTCATAGCATTATCTAGGACATATGCAGGCCAAAATTAATTGCTTTAAATGTTTAGTGAGTTTCCGACAGTTTTAAAATTGTATACTTTAAGAATATACTTTTTATGAGAAAATCACTACACTTAGGATTTAGGACCACAAAACATGCTCGGCCCGCCTTATTAATGCCTAAGTTTTATCAACACCAATTTTCGGTTTCTCCGGATAAGTAGATAATAACTGCTTATAGTAGGTACTGGAGAATTCCACATTTTTAGGGTATGAGATAAATAAATTATGCCCGTAAGCACACAAAAGGACGATCGAATGCGTTTTTGCAGATGTTCATATATGTATGACTTGATTTACACTTTTTTAAAGTTACAAGCTGAATTCTTAGATAATTTTGTTTTGCGTATTGCTTTCATGGAAGGCCAGCGAGGGTTCCTACTAGTTGGGACAAATTGTGAGTATTTCTGTGACTTAACTGTTAGAATTTGAAGCAAAATGAATTGGTTATTCTTTGAGATGATGACAGGGTGTGGTTTTAATTCTTTAGATAGACATATACATTATAGAAACTACATTTTATACTATAGTAAAAACACTTCGACTATCTGGTACTTGAGACGAGGAAGCAGTAAGGGGGATTGCTATATTAATACATGATGGGTATAAAATGAAAGAACTGTACTAATAGTATATTTTATAAATCAAATAAATATTTAATGAGTTGTTGTTTGTTAGATCATCTGAATTCAAAGAGGATGCTGGGTTATGGAAAGGAAAGGATGATGGTAAAGTTGTCAACAGTCAGCCACAACGGGTGGGCATCGACATGTCAGGAGTACCTACATATGGTGGATATATTGGAAAGTACGTCTTTACTTTATTAATGAGTAGAATGAGTTTATTCGTCACAAAAAGGCAAAATATGTATAGTGTAGGCTTAGAACAAATTAATGTTGCTTTTAAAAACATGAATATTTATGTAGACATGTTGATTAAAAGCTAAAATTATTGTTATGAATTGTTATATGTAGTAGTTTACAGTTATAATCATATTAGTAGTTAGAATTATTACATACGTACTAGTATTTACAACTACATACTTAGGTGCATTGGCCCGCTTAGCAAGTGTATGATAAATTGTTGTATTACCTACTTAAAATATGTTGCTATCCTTATGGTACATAGCATATCTATTTTACTTTTAGGTACGTTCTTTTCTTTCTAGTAAACTTTTAACCAATTTCGAAGGATTTTTTCCGAATAAAATAAGTCAATAATGAGCATCTTTCCTTTCATTTCCATTTTTATAACATTAGGATTCGATATTTCCCAATTTCGATTTGTTGCGATAGGCTTTAACAATTATTGCACGTACAATCTATAACTCTCTGGATGACTTCAAAAAAAAGTCTTTCTCCGTATAAGATCTTATGAAAGTGAGTTGTGAAATTAGTAGCCTTTTCTGTCAGTCCTTAGTTTGTCTATAATCATAAATGGATAATCTCATCACTATGATATTGCCAATTCTGTATTGTACTTAAATGCATCATTTAGCGTACACATTACAATTGCTAAACTGGATACAATAATGCTTTATCTTAATAAAATAATTTTCAAAGCTAACTAAATGTATCATCAATCATCCAGGTACACTAATGACGCGAGGGAGGATGAGATGGAGCAAAATATGGAGCAGGTCTCCACAATGGTTGGAAATTTGAGAAACATGGCCATCGACATGGGCTCAGAAGTAGAGAATCAGAATAGACAATTGGATCGCGTGGTGGCAATGGTAAGTTATTGTATACCTAATTACTATCTAATTAAAACTAGGTGAACTGAACTGAGCAACGGTAAAGAATTAGTCGCTCGATTGTCTACACTACACGCAACCTGCAAGCTAATGTACACAAGGAAAATATTAATTCAAATTAATTAGCTAGCTGTGTAAATGGCAAAGGAAAGGGATTGACAGAACTAGGAAAACCCATTACTTTTAATCTGAGTCTTAAGGGATATAAAAAAAAGTTCCTACATGATGAATAAAAGGATTTTATATGTTAAATAATATTATACCATCTATATTACAAAGATACATTATTGTATTTGTATTTCCAGGGGACATCGAACGAAGCTAGGATTTCTGTTGCTGTAGAACGTGCTGGAAAACTTCTGAACGCCTAAAGAAAGCAGAGCATCTTGTCTTTGGCCTGTATTACTAAAAATATACTCAAATCTTTCAACTCATTAAAATATTATAATTAAAAATGTTAGATAGATTAGTTGCAGAAATAATTTTTTGAGATTTGAATATGTATTACTACCTAATAACTTGTAGTGTGTTAAATATTATACGTTGACATTTAAAGACTACTACAAATTATAGTGAGTTAAGTATCGAAGTTAAAATTCGGATGGAAAAGATCAAAGGAAAGAGCCCTGAGTGGAAGAAGGTCCTTAGGAATGAAAATCCTTTTGTGTGTTGCAATTCAATATCAACTGAGAGTTGGCTTGACATATTTTTCACAACTATTTAACACATAACATGACATTATAATGTATTTGCTAAACATGAATGTAGAACAGAAACAGAGCTGTAGTTAGTTAGTACCTATACCTATACAAATATATCTATATTCTCTCTATCTACCTAATCTATCTAAATCTAAACTAATCTAAATCTATCTACTACCAATATATCTTTCCTACCAATCCGTCTCCTATCCAGACAGAAAAAATCTTAGCTTGTTCCCTCTCGTAGTGTTCCTTCGATACATATCTGTATTCTCATAATCTCGTACCTCTAAGTATTCTGATAAATACCAAACTAATATTCAAAGATCTATCTACTACCATAAATCTTCAAAAACAAATACAATGAACCATATTGTACAAATACAAACGAACGAATGCATTTACCTATTCTACTGATACTTACCTGACAGTATTAAAAAGCAGTGGCTATTTTGTAATATCTACACTGTACTGTAAACTGTACACTGATTCCGCAATCATCGACATTACAAAGTTTATAAAGTTTATTAGTACTAAATGACAATGCAAATCAGGTCTTTCCTTCCAAAGGACCTTTCAGTCTAAGATGCTCTATTCCTTCCATTATTGGTCTATTCTACTCGAAAATCCTCAAAGTTGTACATAGACATAATGATACATACCCAAAAACAACGAAACGTAGCACCGTACGTGATAACGGTCTTATCTGTATTAATAGCGTCACTTATTACAGTTGGTCAAATTTTTGGTAATTGTCAAGTCAAAATATTGTTATTGATGATGTTATAAATTATACTATGTGCACGCTCAAATGAAACAAACGTCTCAATTTTGGCTTTTTAACAATAATTATAAGTAATAATAAATAAGATATGGTTTAAACTGGCTACCAAACGCCTTATTTTACATTTTTGATTTTCCATCCTACTAATTACAGTATCTTTAGATCTCATAATATTAAATATAATATATTCCATAAATATACTTTGCCCTTGTAGTACAAATCCGGTCCCCTTAATTAAAGGTATATATTGATATTAAATAATATTATTATAATATTTTATCTTTTATTGTTGGATCCTCTCTCATCATTTAATCATATTTATTTATGTAGCTACACATCAGAATCTAATATGACATTTCGTTTCCTATTTTACTTTAGTAGGTTATGTTGATGGCCTTTATTAAAGAAATTCACTTGAGTTAACATGCAAGATTACTGTTACACTTTAACTATAGTGGCCTATATTTAGGTATGTTTTGCTACTACCTGTACAATGTAACTAATGTTTGTTCCCAAATCATTAACAGGAAAAAAGGGCGTGGCCCACATAAGTGTGACACTACATTCACATTAAATAAAATCACTATACAGTAAGAAAGACATCCTATAGGCAAATAGCCATTTAAGCTATTTTGATTTTATGATTATCCATACCTACAATAAATACACATTAAAATGTCTGTACTATATGAAAGCATTGGGTAAAGGTAAATTGGTATTATACTTGTGATATGAGAGTTTTTATTGCACAGTTTATTTAGAATTTTGTATACATGTAAAAGTATTGGACAAATTGTTTGATAGTACGCTTGCTACATATTTGTGAATGATTTAAACACTTAGTGATATAGAAACTATTGACAAATTGTAATAATTTCATCCCTTGCGTGTTTATGTATCAATAAACATGGATTTAAAGATGTACTGTATTAGTAAATACAATAGAAGTAACAGTATAAGTAAGTAGTATGAAGTAGCATTCTGTTTAGTGTTTAGGTAGATTGGTAGATAGTAATACATGTAATAAATAATGGTTTTAAATGACTAACGACATGTAGAGTTGAAGACAAGGAAATTAGTTGAACAATCAGACCGGAATTGTTCTCATTATGTACAATAATGCACACAAAAGCACGTTACATGCATTGGTACTCTATTGGTATTGACGGCACGACAAGCCAGAGCACGTCACACCTTTCTTTTTTGCATATTAGTCCCTCTGGCATGTCAATGCAATGGAAATTCAGAGTACATACAGGTAGCTAAAGTTAATATTTAAGCTATACAGTCTACTTGCTGCTCTGCTGCATTACATTTTGCATTACAATACAATACGATAGAGAACTAGTACATTTACGACACAAATATAAATTCCATACATGCAAACTGCATATCAAAGGGAATACTGCTACGAAAAATTCTAAAAATAGGGTATTGTACATGTTAGTAGTAGCGAATTGTATTTACTACGCACTTAAATCAGGTAAAGTAGTCCGATAATGCACATTTACACATACGACATGAATACTAGAGCAATATGGTTTTAATCCTTAATCTTCAATGCTTAATATGTAGGTATATTTAGTAGCAATAATACTAATACCTATTGACTAAGTATTACGTGCATTGTGTTCTGTAGCATGTCGACTCACTCATCCTCAATGTGTGGTTAAATACCGTACATAGCTCTGTTTGTACCCATTAAGCCATTACAACAGGGCTACTTGTGGTTTTGAGTCTGAAACTACTGAAACTAGACTACATAGTATGTACAAGTGCTCTTAAAAGAAGTATAAATATGTACCCCATTTATATAACGTTGAAAAAGCGTTTAGTTGAATGTGTAAGCATTATACATTATACTATGTACTTGGCAGAGGTATAAATCGCGAATAAATACCATTCATGACCACTTACAAGCATTTGTAAGACAAGAACACTTATGTACGCATATATAATGGTTACACTTATCTACTTTATGAACTAATTTATGACAAAATCAGAATGTGAGATAAAAGTATGTGTACTTTGGTTGGTTGGGTATGTAGCATTTACTTAGTTGGGTTGTAAAAGATACAATATACATTGTTTGCTGCTATCTGTACTGTACATAGTAGGTCGACTTGACATCCATACTTGTAAACTTGAAGATATCTGCAAATAGATAAATTTCTCTGACTTTCTGTTAAAAATGGAATTTCTAGGGAAAATGAAAGTTGAAACGCTGTCTACTGATAGCATTTCTCTATACAAGAAAAAAGTGCACCGTATAAAGTGTATCATGATTTCCCTTTGTTCTCTTTGTTTCACATCTCACAGGCTTTACAAAACATTTTAACATGCTACATCCTCATCTTCGTCCTTTGCTCCGAATTTATTTTTATTTACCCGTAGCTGGAAAACATTCATTTTACTAATATAAGCTCCACAACAAATTGCCGGAAAAACGCTTATAGTTCATAGTCATGGTTTGCTTGATGTATGGTTATAGCTAAATGTATGGTTATAGCTACATGATAATTTGCGTTTCAACGAGAAGGAACAATTTCAATTCTTAATACGCATTGCCTACTCGATTATATTAGTTATTCCGTAAAATAGAAACGCTCTGTACGTAGTAATTGTCCAGACATTACAACCGAACTGGAATCAAAGCCGGTATCCTTCACAGCGCAACGAATTTTTTAATGTCCAGTTTTGTTTTTAAGTATTTATGGTCCTAAATCCTAAATCCTTCAAATATTCTACGCTTATTTCAATATAGACCTGCAATTAACAATTCCTATTAAAGTTGCCTTTAGACATAATTTACGGTATTAAGGTAATATGACAAAATCTCGCAGACAAAATCTCTCGAGTGACAAAATCTCAACATTGCGTTGTCAGGTTTGTTTGTATTGTTATACTGACATCATAAACACACTTTCTTTGCAGTATTGGCGTATGTATATATGCTTACTTGTATATAGGTACTTCAGCACATGCATTCATTAGCCTCGGCGATTCATTGAAATAAAATTGTACAAATCATTATTGAGATTATTTATTTAGCAAGTAATACAATCAATAAATAATACAATCAATTGCCTCGAGGAAACAATTAAAACTAAACTAAATAACACCTTTATGATGAATTTACTAGTTAAACTTTGATTTACCCACAAAGAAGCTGTACATGTAGATGTATGTGATTATGACAACAGTAGTGCATTACAACCAAACTTGACAACTCTGTGTGTGAGATTTTGTCATTCGTGAGATTTTGTCCCGGAATGCTTTACTACTTTTGCATTACATAAATGGGTGCAATAGTTATGTGCGAGTTGGGTGTAGGCCCATAGGCTTACGCTGCTGAATGTTGTCCGGCTGATATTTTGGTTACCAAAACGTTTATGACAACTGCTAAAAACATATGAAACTATAAATGTAATATCTGAGACAACTGTACCTACCTATTGCCTATTATGTAATACCTATTACCTATGTATTTATGTAAGTACTACCCCACGCAATCCCTGCTCTGTGGCCTGTGACTCTAAATATTGCATTGCATTCGATTCAGATTCAATGTTCAATGATGAATTCAGATTCAATGACGCAATGTTATAGAGCTAAGCTACTAGAATAAAAAAGACAATTTTCTTTTACAAATAGTAGTTGAGTTAAGTTAATATCTGGCTATTCTGGTCTGACTTTATTTGAAAGTATGATATTTACTAAAATAATACTAAAAATATTATTTTATATCTATTATTTGAGATTGAAAGCTAATTTTAAATAAATAACATCCACTATCTACTGGCTAACAACATTTCTTAGAAGGAATGAAAAATTGAATGCAGTGAGTGATCTGTAAGTAGACGTAGGCGTTCGATAAAAAGACTAACATTTCAATTCCCTTACAGTACCTTACTGATCAAGGAAGTATATTTTCCCTTCTAGAGAATTGATGCGTTTCTTTGTCTATAATTTGATAGCGTCCTCGCAGCCATCCTAAAGCGAAGCACTCCAAAATGATAAAAATGGCTAGTGACAACCCAAACTCCCAATGGATTAAGTGGCAAAGTCCATTGGACAAACAATTTTGTAAATGGACAAACTATTTACTAGCAGGCTACGTATATTTATTGCCAAAAGTTGAAGTAGACACAGAAAGCACAGGAAATGTTATAGAGACATTTGCTATTCTTTACTGTAAGTCTAAGTATCCATTAATGCATTTATACAATGCAAACTACAAAGTCGAGTCCTTATGAAAGTACATAGTATTACGGTATAGGTAGTAGGTACATAAGTATTTTTGTAGATGTAAGCATTTTCAATTCTTCGTTGATTTATATCTGATAGTAACATGGTGATATTGTAAGCAAAAGTATGCTTAGAATCTAGCATCTGGCTCTTCATTGTTTTGCGATTCAACTGGTACGGTAGGTAAAATAAAAATTATAAGTATAGGATCAGGTATAAGCATAAATCAGTAGCTCAAGCTCACTTGAGCCTTGAACCTTGAAGGGAAGGAAGGGCATAAGGGATAAGATAGTAATCGGATGTGAGTTTCATAAATCTTATACGTAGAAAATCGGTTCAGTTGGAAGCAAACAGGAAAATGTTTCGGGAAATGGAAAAGTTCTATTTCTATTCCCGTTTGAAGATATGCCAGACAAATACCAAGCAGCCTTATCAATGTTACTCTCCAGAAGATTCGCACAAAGAATTCTAATCTCAAGCATTCCCTATTAAGTATATAACACTAACACTTCAAGGGAATTCCTGCATGCATCTGTAGAACGCTGAAAAGTCGAAAACAAACACATTCATCAAAACTTAGGCATCTAATATACTAGCTACCTATTCACTTATGCGCTAGAATTATACTAAAATATTTATTACTTATGGTCTTTCTACAATAAGTAACTGAATACTTAATAAATTAGCCTCTGCAAATGCGCTGTTTACAGACAGTAAACAAATAATGAAGTTAAGGGTATAATTAACTGAATGCACGGTAAGGATTCGCCTATAAGAATAATCTTTATTAAACTTAAAACTGCTTTAGAATCAGTATAGACAGATAGATTTTGATGTGTATGTCAATAAGCGCTGGACTACTATGAAATAATATGTAAAAGCATAGCTTTTTGAATGCCAACCGCCTACCTACGTACCATTAGCATTTATAATAGACTACCTTACATGAAATAAATAAATAGTTATGAAACACAGTACCATATCTAAGTAGTAGTAGATAGATAAGTATAAATGGTAGTATATTATTGTACTAAATAGCTGGATAAGATGAAACGGGGACAACATTAAATGAATTTTTACATTTGAGTCGTGCTAATCGAAGGTATACTTAGTAGCTTGTTTTTAATGTTGAACTGCAGTGTCAAAATATGTAGGAATAACTGTATAGTATAAGGTACATTGGAGGATTGCAATTATAAACTCTCCGCTAGCTGCTTACATGCATGCTACTTTAATACAACTATTTTAGTAAATTATAATTTTAGTAATAATCTCTAATTAATATTTATCTCCTCAGGATCGAGTATCATTTTGTGTGCATACTTTACTACTACTCCCGTATATATTACATATTACCAAAATATGTAATATAAATTATCTGTATTACCAAAATGTTACGACATAAAATGCAGTGCCGTGATTAATCCCTTTACATATCAAGTTATTTTGGCTAATTACTAATTAAATTACCTACCAATGGAGCCATGTCTGCTTCTGCTTCATTCTGATAGACACAGAACGTACTTTTTGCCACTGGGAAGACCGAAATGGAAAACGGAAATAGCGCAGTGCATATTACATATAACTTATCATCACGCAAAATACTTTCAATTATCAATACAACATACTTTTGGTATTAAGTATATTATACTTACATTTACAATGTTAGTAAGCTGCACAAATTGAAGAAAAACGCATAGTTCAAGCGCATTATGTAACTTTGAAGGCTTTCCTACAATATTACATAGATAATTGAGTGATCCTTGTACTTAATAAGGCATCTGCTTTGTTTTGCTTTAGTTTTAGTTTAGTAGTCTCTTGCCATGCCATATATGAAGCTCTGAAACCTTTCGTAAAAACGTGGAAGTAATGGTGAAAAGCTGAGAGTATGGAAGGGAAGTTATAGAGACCTTGGATCGCCCCAAAATTAGATTTTGTTCTTAGCAGCCTATTTCTAGATGTGCCGTGCCGGAAGCTTATGGAGCTTAGAATGAAGATCACCCCATCATATACGCATTAACTGCATTCGTAGTTTTTCATAGTGTAAGCGTAGTGCACCAGTTCTCCGGTTGCCTTTTGTATGAAATCTAGTCTAGTAGTCCTTTGTTCTTGAGTTGACTGATATTAATTGTAAAATGTCATAGTTGCTATCACCTATATTTATTAACCAGACCAGACGAGACCACACCGGGATTCCCACGTATATTACACGTACTTGAGTAAAAGATGATGTGATGTGAGCGAGATCTTTACTAGCTAAAGTAAAATTAGGTATCTTCCACTTAACTAGCTCAACCTTTAGCTTTCTTATAAAAAATTGGAGCGTCAGTCAAGTGCGACGGAAGAGTTCTGACAATGAGTGAACATACACATTCATAGTTTTGAGTTTTGTCATTACTGTTCAATCTTCCGGAAACCAATGCAATCATTGATGCTTTAATAGTAGTCCAACTCCAACTTTATCTCAGTCAGTCACTCAGTTTGCTATTATAAGAGTTTTTTATAACTGCTTGAGTTGAGTTGACTTGAGCTAAGTTGGCTGTTGGTATGGTTTGGTGGATGAAGCTGTCAGGCTTTTAGTGACAAACTACAGCAGCGTACATATCCCCCTTTCCGCGCTCAGCACTCTTTTTGCAATCTTCCCCGGAATACTTTATCTCCTGTATGATAGAAAAATGTATAAATAAAAAGAAGCGTTTGATCCTGTTAAGCCCCATAGGGAGATAAATGGCACAGGTACACAGTGAGTACACACATGGAACATAGCACCACAGGTATGCATCTGTATACTGTATACTGACTATATAGGCTATAGATATCTATCTAATCGTAAGTGTTACTGTTACTGTTATTGGTACCTTTAACACTTACCTCCTCCTGTAGAAATAATTTCTAAATACGCCCTTGTAAATATAAATGTGGAAAATCAAGTGCAAAGAAAATTGTATACATTGCAATATATTTGAATGTGGGGCAATAATTGAGCTGTGGAGATTGAGCTAGAGAGATCTTTTATATAAAAGGGTAGAAATGCAGCAACACTTTTTAGTTTTGATATTAACGGTGTGTTTGTGTCGCTCACCGATCTTTAGCTCCCCAGCTCATCTTCCTTCCTTCATCCACTGAGACGCTGAAACGCAACAACGGATCCATATAAAGTTCCAAGACATTCTACAGTTGTGCGCTCAGTTTCCACCATTGAAGCCAGCACAACTTTAAGACTCACACAATTCAATTAAAATGTTATCAAGAGTGATACTATTAACTTGGCTAAGTTCTTATATTTTCCTTAATGCTAGAGGTAGTTTTATTTTCGACTTCTTTCGCTCACAAAACGCAGATTCTGAATCTAAAGCGACAACATCTGCTGCCACTTCAACTATTCACTACGGGTAAGAATAAGCACAAAGAAATTCTTTATATTTGTATACAATACATATTATTAATACCAGCTGCATTTGAATAGGTAGTAAATAATAGTGTACACATATTGTAGTATGCATAGGTAAGTGATAAGAGATTCCAGGAAAGAATACCTATGCAAGCATTAAGTAGGAATGAATATGAAATGTAATATATGTTTATGCAAGGCAGGAAGATTATTATGCACACAGACAAATTATAAATAGGTATTTACATAAACTTACATAATAATAAAGTATTATACATAGTACCTAGCGGTAAGGAGAGCATTATTGATTTTCTTTTAGAAATTATTACCAAATTGAATTGCCTTGCTGAAAAACAATCTGAATTCATACAACTTCAATGGTCTTAAAGAGCCAAGTTAGCTTGCTAATTTAAAGCAAAACGCTCATCTTTATGGAAGCATATTACACAACGAGATTACCAAACGGTGACAGGTGACACTGAATACGAAATAATTACCATTATAATAAGTCATAATTAGTTACCTTTGTGTCCAAACATAAAACATTCAGTTGGCAAAGAACGTAAGATCTTACGAAAGTTTTTTGAATGCCATTATCTAGTGGCACAGTTACTGAAGTCATTCGTATTTACCTGATGTGCAATATTGAGTACAGCTACAGTCGCATTTTAACTCAATAGAAACGTGTATACAATCAAATACAATGCAAAAAGTATCATCATACACAAATATATAGTATTGTACATACGCTCTGTTTTTAAAATTCTTTGGCGTCTTCTTGTCCAGGAACTGTAGCTTTCGCGATAATAGTATAATGTAAATATACTTCATTTACAATTTACGTACTTAACTTAAGACAGACGTAACGGGTAGAATGATTTTTAATTTAGTGGGTATATTGTATTATACATTTTTCTCAGAGAATTCGAAGATGTTTTGATGGAAAATACTGAGCTTATTTTTTCTTTGTATACAAAGTTGTTGACATTTTTTATTTTAAGTCCGCTCATTCAAATATTCATCCTGAAAACAGTTCGGAGAAATTCTAGAGAGTCTATAGGTAGGTTGTAGCCGTAGGTAATTAAGTAATTATATTCTCATGTTTGCCTTGGAGAATAAATAGTATGCTGGTAGATTTAGTAAATATTAAGAAGGTCAAACATTGTGTATGTGTAAAGGATAATAACAACACACATTTTAGCAAGAATAAATAATAACAATTTGAGAATTGTCTAAAATTACATTTAGGGAAATTATTCTTTCCCAAATTAATTTCAAAATCTCACGATGGTGGCTTGGGAAGTGGGTAGGTAGGTATTAGGTATTTGGGAAGTGGGTAGGTAAGTGTAGGTAATACCAACCTACGCCTACGTTGGTATTAACTACAGGGTACACTATTATTATGTATTGCATAGCCCCAACTTTCTCCATGTAAACATTTACCACTGTAATCTATGTACGTATTAGTATTTTATTGCTTATCAAGTGGGCCACAGTATATATTTTGCGCACTGTAGAGTAATAATAATGTTCATACGTGTGATGGGGAAAGTTAATACATGAAGATAGGACTATGCAGTGCATATGGCTTACCCGGTATATGTTTACACTGGAACAGCATTGGAGAAAGTTTCGTTTTAGTTGATTCTCTTTGAGCAGAATATTTCCAATTCAAACTGAATCGCAGCTCATGGTACTAAGTATATAGACTTCTATTGTATACATCTTTACATGAACTGTGTGGTTAAGTATCTTCTTTGAAGGAGTGGGATTTAGGTAGCCTTATTAAAAACAGGGATTTAGTGTTTCATAATAAAAATTATCTACGAGAACAGCTTAGGTGTTGGCTTGTCTTCACAATAAACTCCTCGTAGCTACTTATTATTTTCAATATACTTACGTAGTACATATTTCACTATCAACTCTCTCCACATAAATGCATAATAATATAGTTGTACCATAGCACACCACTTGAAAGGAGATCATTATTGCATTTAAGTAATAACCGCCTTTGTTATGCTTATATTAATACTACTACATTAGTGGGTTTTGGTTATCTTCATAATTAAACTCTACCACAGAGTCATGCATGTACCATTAGATAAAAACGAAATATTTTATACCAGTGGTAAAATTGTGAAAGTTCTACTCACTTATTGTTTTTAGCATAGAGGGCGAAAGAACCCCCCCCCCCCCCATACATACATACCCCTTAATTTATCCAAACTGCATTTAAGTATACGATAAAACCTGCCTGGCTTCCTTTCTATGTAGTAATGTAGAACACTAAAAATATTTATACATTTAATCGACACGTGTGGAATGCATGTGGAAATTATGGCACACAGGATACCATGATCATGTGCCATCAATCCAGAGCATCATCCATAGTACTTAGAAAAGTTTGCCAATTATATTATGTATAAATAAACTTGTTGTACTGAACATAACTAAATTCGAATGAATAGCACACTGAAATGTTCATTAATGAGCTACTTTTTCTGTTTCCGATTGTAATTTTATTCTAAGAAGAATGTGATTATATTTACTTGTTTATCATAAGTGAAGGAGTATAGCTTTTTTTCATATATCTGATATAAAAGAGTTTTCGAGTATCGTTCAATATGTAAATGACGAGAGACCTGATCAGAAAAGATTTAAAATACGTAACATATACTAGTATAATGTAAATAATTTTACAGTAAAAAGTTTTATCGAAAATTGTCCCTTTCGCCCCAAAAAATGAAATTATTTATGTAAAGTAATATTTCTACTTAAGTGCCTGGTTAAACTACATTATGGGTTAGTAAGTATGCTGATAATTGCCTATAATGGGATGAGATGATGAGAAAGATGATATTTTCAAAGACTTTTTCGTTTATTACTACTTGATAAACGTAACCTAGTTAGAACATCCCACATATCTGCAGGTACGATTTAGTTCTTAGAAAATACAGGTCAAAGGTTTTATTCACCTTTGATATCTCATGTTTTAATGCTAGTTAAATTTCCGTTGTGTGTGTGTCCCTGCCTCCAGCTCCAGCCATTCCTCTCCCGACATTTTACGTCGGTTCTGAGAATGTGGATCTTGTGAACTTGCGCTTTCAATTATTTATGGCTACCATAATTTATATTTCACTATCTTTCTCCGCTCTTATCTTTCTTTCACTACCGAGCCCTGGCTAGGCTTTCGCTAGGCTTGGCTCGGTTGCCCTTCTTTCTTTCCATGATCCTTCCATTCCCTACACGATTATGTCGTGGCCGTCTACGGGTCACTTATGATGCTGTCTGTCTATATTACACGGTCTAAAAAAGGTACTACATTCCATTGTCGAGAATAAGTGCGGCTAGTGTTGGCAATGGGCCATATCATATTATACCATATCATTATCCTTAGGCTTTTAGGTTTGTGAGTTTCTCATTTCTTTTCCAAGTACCTACTACATACATAGTATATTCATTCAACATTGTGTTCCAACAGAAATATTTAATAATAAAATTCCGCATTAATTGATGTACCTGTCTAATCTAATTACCAATTCTAGTCTTCCTATTAATTAATGGATGTATGTAAGTGTATGTAATTAAACTGTAGGTAATAAATCAAGCTTTTGTTATCAATGCATTCACATACAAATTCGCATACAAATCAAATATCTATAAGTGCCTACCAAAACATTTTCCAAACGGTTAGCTATGTTTTGTTTGTCAAATGAAACGAACCGCAAAAACATTTATGTTTGCAGTAGGTATAATAATTAGTGTAGTATATTATAATAATTACCAATTAACAAGGCACACTGCTCCAGTAAAGTAATCGTCAGTAATTTTCTTGATCAATGATATTTTTGGACATGTTTCTAACTTTCAGACAAGACATCTCTATTGGGCGAAGTGGAGGGGGTTCAGGATGGGGGTGGGGCTGGCATGGATGGCCACAACATCATGGCCATGACCACCAAAACATGGACCTGTACAGCTTACTAGGCGGCCTTAGCTTTGCATCGCTATTAGGAGCAACAATTATATACTTGGCGAGAAGAAATAGTAAGCAGAGCATTTAAAGTTATTACAACTATCATGTAATTTGATATTGTCACATTTAATGTGGGAACGGGAATCAACTAATTATAATAAATCTTTCCTTGGCTAATATTTTGCAGGAAACAAAGACAAGTTAGGGATATTTATGTCTTTGCATGGCAATTAATTAAACCCTATCCCTACGTAGTGAAATGAAAAATATTGGGCGGAGAATGTTATTTATTCATGTTGTGCTTTTATTGCAGCGTCTGGTCGTAGAAGAAGGCGAGATGTTCTTGGAGGAGGATCTTCTTTTTACGACGATGAGGATGAAGAAGTTAAGGGCGGTATGTCCATGGCGGACGTTCTATCCAGTATATCAAATTATATCGACTCCCCTTGGTGGGACAGACATAACTCTACTAACAATAAATACGAATTCAAAATAAACTGATAGCTTTACAATATAGATTCTGTTCAATAAATTATAACATGCATATGAAACTAGCATTATTTCTTGCATCGATAAGTCCTTTATGCTTAATGGTTTTGTATTGTATAACTAACTGCCAAATGTTATTGTCTATTTAAGCATCTAATCTTATCCTAACAATGTATTTGTTTGTGAAAAATTTCTTGATTTTCAGAAGCTGACGCGCACTTTGCTATTGTTAACACTAATTCAAGGTCTCACGTATTTTTCGGATGAATGGCTAACAGAGCTACTCTTATTATAGCAATCATACCTTAGTATCCATCTTGTTTACACTGGGTTGTGTTGTGACACAATCTACCATGGTATCAGAGTTCTTGTATCCAAGCTACAGATGTGCCTGTATATAGTACAAGTTTACTGTATTTTTCCCATAAAATCTTCCAGCTTATTTAGGCCTTCCTTTATTCTTGAATGCACTGAACTACTTTGGAATGAATTGGGACAAACATCTTTGATGCCCTTCCTTTTTCTATTGAAGTAGTTTAAATGCTTAAGATGCTCAGTGGGATTTAAGCGGTTTTGTTCTCATAATATTTTAAAGATAATTTCTATTTAAGTTTGTAAGCGTTAGCATACTTGTGCCTTTTGACCTGTAAGGAGTTCCCAGAGTAAGTGCATATTAGAATTGGTAGCTAAATAAAACAAGCGGGTTTACAAAAGAGTTTTATTAATGAAAGCAGGGACCAGAACCATAGTATATAGTTGGACACATGCATAATATGGTAGAATGGCAGAGTAGTAAAAATATTAGTATTGAAATTAAAATTGTATGTAATCATTACACCAGACCACATCAGTTAGTCTACAATGCAAAGTTTAGTAGTAGTTGGAGTTTAGAGTTTGTGTTCGTTCGTGCTAAGGAATTCTTTAGGAAATCGTGTGAACAGAGGAGAAATTAATCGGCCACAAAGGGCAGGGAGAAAGTCCCACTCCCACCCATAGTATTCATAATTCAGCAGACAGGACAGAACAGAAGTGTGTGATGTTGTACGAGTAGGTCTACTCTACATTACATAGTAGGTGCTTAGCTTTGCTAACACCAAACTCAAACAATATTATATTTTAATGATATCACTTAACTTTACACTAGAGACATTTACACAAGTTGTTATCCACACTGGGAATACTATAATCTATAGGATTCTTGATAGAAATCTTATCATTTAACAAAGGAGTGAGTGGTTGGTGAGTGGCCATATATTACTCTGCCAGACACTTCTTTCTCTTGACCTATTTACACATAGGTACTTCCTACAACAAAGTACAAACTACAACGCAGTAGACGGAAGTACATGTAATTTAGATTTACTTTATCCAACCAAACCAACTTCTTATTCTGCTTTAGCCTGGCCTGGCCTGTGCTACTGACATAGTCTGGCAGGTCTGGCTTGAGTGCAACTGCAAAAAGCAATACCTTAACTCAGACTTAGATCTTTTTTAGAAGGTACTTTTTACTTAGCACGTATGTACACTTTTATAATATACTGGTGAAAGTAGCTACTTCGTCTGTACATCTAACATAAAAAGTTTTGAGGGGCAACCGAAAAAAGGTCATAAATTCTTCACTTGTGCCTACGTACTTGCGTTCATATATTTCTTCTTCTTCTCCAGAGTATGCTACTTGTGTTGCGTTGTGTTAAAAATCTTTTTGTCTCGAATTTTCGATGACGAATCGAGCGTTCCTTGAAAAGCCTTAGTTTTCCCATCCCTTTACATCTGTATCTTGGTCTTGGTTGGAGATGTGATAGTCACCAAACACTTATTGTTAAAGTTTCTCGTAAAGTTTCCAATTTAGTAATAGCTATATATTATACAATATTATACATAGCTACAGCTTTACAACCCATCCAATTCAACCAGAAGAGTCTAGTATATGGATAAATAATAGCAACATCGTAAAGATATTCTCTTTATTTATTAAGTCAGTTGCATGGAATACAGAACTTAGTAAGAAGAATGAATAGAGATACATCCATAATAAAGCTACTACATATATAGCAGTCTAAATTTCTATGTACACATATAATGTAATGGAATTTTCCATATTCTCAAGACTTAAGCCAATAAGCCAAGTCCCCTCAACAACCTCCAATTCTAAAAACATCTCTTATTAATACAATATGCTTACAATGGATGTTTAAAAGCATGAAAGTGAGAGTATGGAGCATTCATACATAGGCAGATTACTAGCTATACATAAATATACATCATACTAAATAGATACATACTGATGAACAAAAAGGGATGGATGTTAATAGTCTAACTTAGTCTTTAGATCTCGTAGTGGGTGTAGCATATCCACTATTGTATACATAAAGTTGGAGGAAGAAACAGAGAGTTTACCGTTTACGTTTACCATTTACAGGAAGTACGTGCTCTTGTATAATGTTACTTAGGCAGGTTACGCTAGGGTATTAGTACATATATATACAAACTACTTAAACAGATCCTGTCATTAGTATGGAGACATAAAAGAAATTAACGTATAAGCTTTCTCCAACTTTCACCACAAATGCAAGTAAAACTTAATCAAATATATGTTTTACAAAACGATTGCTAAATTATACATGTAAACATCAATTGCAGACGCTAATAGACAACCCAATCTGAAAATTAAACTAAAACCCACTTAACATTGGTGAAAGGGAATTTGAATATATATTTAGGAGACTTGTAGCAGAACAAGAAAGATTTCTGTAGGTACTTACATACAAATGATTATAAAGGAATTTGCAAAATGGGACGGATGCCATAGTAGAAAGGTTTTGTAATGTTTTTTCAACATTCCCCTACTTTTGGAGCGATGTGTAGATAATAGTATTTGTAATACAATCGTATATAGATAAACTAGTAAGTACAGAAGACAAAGACAGTAGAATAGGATCCTATGAAGCGTAGAATCTCGAATCTAGGATCTAGAATAGCGCGAAGGAAAGATACTGAGAAGAGTCTGAAGATTCATGAAGAACATAGGACACATAGACAGAAGAGTAAAAGAAGAAAAGGGGGTATCTCCGTATTCTTCTACTTATGTGCATACAACTTCATACAGCACAGCACACAGCTACTATTACTGTGTACATACACATCCTACTCTACTCAACTTTCCACTTACTTACTTACGTAACACATAGAACTCTCTCCTCCAGTTCTCAACTGAACCCAACTCAACTCTCTGTTCTGTCTGTCTCCGTGTCTTTGTTGTAATGTCAGTATGTAGTAGCTAGCCCTACCCTACACAGTACATATGTATGTAATGTAGCATATACTGTAGTAGTGAACTGGACTGAACTGAACTGAACAGAACACTAAACACTACGGACGAACGAACTTCAACATACTAGTACATAGTACATACAGATACCCACAGTTAAAAAGGAACGAAGACAGAACAGGAGTCGGGTGAGGGAGTTGAGTCGCTTTGCAAGTAAAAAGGAAAGCAAGAGCAGAGGTGAGCAGATAAAAGCTTCCTCCGATCCAGTTTTCCAGCTCAGTCTTTCGTACCGATTGTAGAGGAAGGGAGTCTAAGCCTTAGTCTCAGCCAGATTCAAGCCAAGTGATTCAGATCACAAACACAGACACAGAGAGAAGAAAAAGAAGAACTAAACACAACTCAACTCAACTAACTTACTCTTTCAACAGAGCAGAACTGAGGAGACAGCCACTTTTATTTAGCATAGCTAAACAAGGAGCAAAACCAGAGGCTCTCATCCTACCATCACTAACACTAACACCAACACTACACTTTCTCCACACCACATCAAATCAACAACAAACTCTCTCCCACTTTCTACTATAACTCCTACTACTACTACTTATTTATTTCGACCGGCTCTATTTCTCCTTCTGTTTCTGTTCTTCCTTCATAAATCAGATCGCTGGCTGGCTTGGCTTCCTGTATGCTATATACCTTTTACGCCAATCTAAAACTAAACTCAACCTCCTGTTTCCTTACCTTTAGTTAAACTTTAGTTACTTTTATCTTATAGGAACCATACAGATATACAAGGAACTCACCCAACTGCAACTTTGTGGAATCATACCTTCCATACAAATACACATTCAGATAAATACTCTAGTCATTCATACAGTTACATAGTGAAATGCAACGATCCTGTTCCCCGATATCATCCAAACGTGAAATTATCTTCCTTCTTGCTATTTACTCACTCTGATTTACTGGTGCATTTAAACTAAAGTTGTTTGTTTCCATTCCAGACTATTCACTATATAGGTACAGTGCAATTACTAACAGCCAAGCCAAGTATTTATACTATTGCCATTACATTACCATCAAATGTTTACCTTTAATATATATCACTAAAGCCTAGAGAGACCTACAGACAGTACTTATGTAATAACAATAACGTAAATCTAAAGCTAAACTTCGTATAACTATACTTACAGATATCCGATTCTACTAACAATTTACCTTTACATAACTTTTGTTTAGTGCAAATGTATGCATGCATCGTTTGGTTGACAAACTAACATATCTATAGCAAAGAAATATCTGTATCTTCGCAAAGCGGTAACACTTCTGAGAAATAAAAGGTGAACTGACTCAACTTCAACTGAATTGGATTGGATATCGGATGTAAACATTTTATCTAGTGTCGAGTCGACTTTGGCTTTCCTTTATGCACTTTCCTGTATCCACTACATCCTCGACAAATTCAAAAAGGATTTCATTGAATCCAGTGAACAGTCGATTGTTATTGTTACCGTGGGATATCACCAAACCCTTTAGCTTTACAATTACTACGTCCAAGGGAACAAAAGCAGGGGAAAAACATCTAAAGATTCCTTTTTCACACGCAAGCACACGTATTTGTATACAAAACTTTTAGTCTTGTCCTGGTCCTGTGTGTCCTAAATATATAAATCCAAATCCGACGCACGACTCGACTCGACCATTGGGACATGCTGTTTGTTTGTACGTGTTCATTGAATTGTATTGAATGTGTGTATCTCTACTCCAATTCAATGTACTTCCTTTGTTGACACTTGGAAAACTTTAATCCTTTGGGTTAATTCATCCATTCACTTGTTCACCCACTCACCCATCTAGACACTTCATATTCATAACTGTAATAATATGTCTATCAAAAAGTAGACACAATCAAAATCCAAGTGCTTGGATTACTTATACAACAAGACAGGCCCATTATCGGTTACATTAGCCTAACGTAAATCTACACTTTTCTACTTTCTCCTTTCAACACTACCTGACATGAATTAACTAGACTGTTATATATACGAGTACGAGTTATATTTGCATTGCAAACACTTACTAACATACAGACGGTTGTTCTCAGCTCATCAAAACTAAAACCACTCCATCATCAATCACTTCTCTCGCCAGCTAAGTCTTCAGAGACGTTTCATTTCAAAGACTACAAACTTCTATTAAAAAAGAAAATCAATAAAATTATGTTTAGCAAACTTACTACGTTTTCTGCACAGAATTATGCATTCTTATTCTCCTTATACTATTGATTGAGTGAGTGCTTGTATATGTTATGTGTGCTTCCGGAGAAATACATATTTTATGTCATTCAACATTTTTGCCATACATAATGCTATGTATTTATGTACAATGTACAATATGTGAGCCAGTGATGCATTACTAAATTGCAAATACATGAGCCCTTACTAAAGTATATATAATTTCATCCCTGCTAAACATTTATAAGCGACACTTGTAATACCACACTACGACTTAATTTACAAAAGGTAAGAAAATTTAATATTTACCAGCAATCACCAGTAGACTGGTAGACTCGTACTAAGTATATATAAGTATGCATCTTATGGATCTACAATAATAAGTAGGCGCAAATGCAGTATATGGCTTTGAGATAACAAAGAATGCCAACCGATTTCATATTCTAAGAGAAAGTATATTGGAGCTTTGAGAGAATTTTCGCACTTTTGGCAATAAGTGTAACTAGTTCATTTAGAAAGAAGATGTAGTCATTCTAGTGACTGATGTCATTACTTCTGCTATCATAAATACTTTATAATGCATGGCTACAGCTGCTGCGATTCCTATTCATTCTAACATAGGAGAAAGCAAGGGAAAGTGCACTTAGGTGCTGTAAAAGCTTCATTAGGAAATTTGTGTGGGTTTGGCCGAAAACTTTTTGAAATGAGTGTTATCAAGATTTCCACTGATTTGGATCTCGTAGTAATTTCATAATTTTGCTAGGAATAGTATGCAAATATTTGAAGTGTTAGTATCCATATTTCATATTCCACATGGGTTATAAAGTGAATTCCCTGGAACTTTGGCTCATAAAGATTTTTCCACGCGTTGTGAATGCCAGCTTGCCTGACTTGACAATGAAATGGTTTGTATAATTAAGATCATTGGTGATGAATTATAGTATTTCACTTGACAGTGGAAGTCTAGTAAATCTTCAGTCAACCAAATCGCTCTGAATCCCCGATCAATAATAATCTTTGAATTTTTATTCATATCACATAAAATAGTCTGTTCTGTAGAGTAGAGCTAGGCCATGGTTATAATATTGACTAAGCAGTGCACATCTCTGGAACATATGGTAACCTAATATGATAATATAATACAGTTGAGTTGAGTTGAGTTGCAAGTATTTGATATGTACAGTATGTAGGCTATGAACTGGATAAAGAGATGTACATTACATAAATACCTAGCTGCGTGTGACTGTAGCTGTAGGTAGTAGGTAGTTCGTGCAGGCAGGCAGACAGGCAGACAGGCTGGAAAGAAAGTAAGCAAGCTGAGCTGAAGATATGAATTGTAGTAGATATGTAATTTAATAGTTCCGACGAGTTATCCATAAGTCAGAGTCAGACGCAATGAAATGTTGGGGAGCGAAGCGGATCTGTACTCCAGGAACTAACTAAAGTAGACAAGACACCTCTCTTCTCTAGTATTCTACATCTAACAAGTATGTAAGTATGTATGTAGTAGCATCTACCCACTCAGAAGCCTAAAGCGTGCTGCAGAGTTACAACAACCCAGTAAAAGTCCTCAGCAGCTCTTTCCTGGAAGTCTCTAACTCCATAACTCCAACTCTAATACAAATAGTAACACTAACACGAAAGAAATTGAGGAAATGGGGCGAAATTGTACATTCTGTCATTATTCAGGATGTATTAGCCCCAGCTTGCTCTGCTTTATGTAGCTTGGGCTCGTGGCTTGGCTTCTCCTGGTTTGGCTTGGTTGGTGAAAGCGAAAACTAAGCACTAAGCCTTTCTCCAGTTCAGTTGTTAGCAGAGTTTTAGTATGGAAATAGGAATCTCTGCTTTTACACATCTGTTCTGTTGTATAATGGGAATGTATGTAGTAAAAGTAACACTAGGGCCTATGTACTACTACTTACGCTTTGCAGCAGCCTAAATGGTAAAAGCATTTAGATTGCAGAAAGTATTTGTATGTATGTATTAAATATGTAGTGTCACGTCACAAAGTCACACAAGAATGTACATTATAGCATCTCCAAACCGAATTTCTCATGCCTAATAATAAAATAAATAGAAAGCCCTTGGACATTGGACCTTGGAATGGGAATCTCGTTGGAAGTTCCTTTTCGCTGACATTTTCCAAGAATTAGGCAATTATATTATGGGTGACCAATTGCAATTCTACTTACTTTATATTGGCATTCCTTCCCTCGGTTCACTTACCGAAGACCATTACAATTCCAGCTTTATAACTCCAGTACAATTCCAGCAGCATAATATATTGTACAGAGAATTGCTAGCGAATGCAATTCTTGCGAATATCTTATTTATTTTTTTCCCTAATAATGTTTCAATTTGGATTCAATGTAGCTCACACACGATTAAATAAATACTTCCCTAAAGACTGCTGACATATAGGATGACTTTTTCTTTCCTTTCACCTTATCATCATGAATCTAGAAAGCCATTCTGGATGTACATTCATATTATAAAGGAGAATCTTTAATAGCTGTTTGCTGTACATGCCATGCCTATCTGTATGCCAGGCTAGAGAACTTGGTGCTCTTTCAACATACATAACAGCAGCTGTCTGTTTCATTTTCAGTGAACATATGGTATGGTATAGTGGTTTGGTTTAGTTTAGTTTGGTCAAAGTGGGTCAGAGGGAGGAATTGATTTCCTTCCAGTAATCTTTAAATACGTCCCTGGACAGTAAACATCCACAAAAATACAAAATTAAATTCTGTAACAGAATTGAGAAAACCGCAATTTAATTGCATGATAGGCATGGGCTTGAAGAATGAAAATTACATTATTGTATCCTGTCCTGGAGTGGCCCTGGGAGTTGAGGATGTTTAAATAACAAACCAATATGATTTTCTGGTGAATGGTTTGGTTGGTCTGGTTAGAATTTTGGATGGAGAATGGAGATAGCTAAACTAACCGAGCGATCCTTTCTAGATTCCTGAATTTAGAAGACTCAGTTAGGCTCCATTCATTCAGGCATTTCTCTTTCTCTCCTGCAATTATATTAGAGTCAATTGAATTGTAATTCCTCCATAATAAGTAGAGAGAAGGATAGGAATAGGAGAGATCCGGCTGATGAGGGAAACCCTAAATGAGTGATGAAACACTAATATTAAATGAAGCTGTATGCTATTGTACTTAGTATGGCCATAGGCAACAGAAACCTCATGAGTAGAACAGTAGAAAGAGATATCCTTTATACAAATAATTATATAATAAGTATAAGCAATATTATAGTAGATAGAAATAGTTAGAACTTGGAGAAGAAGACAACAGAGCTCTTGATGTGATTAAATATCATTATTCCAGTGACACTACACTTTACACTACAGATACACTACCTAAGGGATACTACCGATCAGTT
The DNA here is from genome assembly GCA_034694165.1 of Tomocerus mixtus. Classification (NCBI taxonomy): domain Eukaryota; kingdom Metazoa; phylum Arthropoda; class Collembola; order Entomobryomorpha; family Tomoceridae; genus Tomocerus; species Tomocerus mixtus. Next base: position 37,250 of record JAQFYC010000162.1, on the reverse strand, counting down.
CTAATCTCTTCTCCATCAAAGCTCTTCCACATTGTTCAAATATTCCTTTGTTTTAATAAGGACTCCGGCTAAACAGATTTTGTGAGATAACATCCGCATACGGGAATTGGGATTGGGGGAAAGTGAAAATTCATCCATTCATATTCATTTACGTAGGTATAATAGACATACGCTGCGCTGAAAGCTTGTGTTAGGAATATTGGAATTAGGATGCAACATGCAATCCTCCAAAACTTACTTTATGAAACATTAACTTAATTACGCGCTAAACTAAATGGTTTTGTTCCTCTATTGTCTCCCTACTTGCCGATATGATGTGATGAAATTGAGAGAGGAAAATAACTTTCACTGCTGTGATTTCCTAATCCCAACTTATACGTGTATACAAATTATTAATTCATACTTTCCATTCAATTATCCTCTTTAATGGATGCACTGCACTATCTCTCAACGTAAGTATTGCATAGTACTTCATCTTTTAGAAATTAAACTTATGGATATATCGAGAAGATTGCTCTTACATAGCTTTCGTTGATACTTACTTATTTTTTGGTGTGTTTTAGATCTTTTATTTGATCTTTTTATAAAGATGTGTTTTCACCTTTGTAAACTTTCACTACAATTCAATGCTGTTACTACTTACTGCTAATAAACTGCTATTTGAAAATTGAGCTACGTAAATAAAGATGGATTTTGTAAATAAAGCTCGATAAAAATATTCTACAATACAAAAGCTTCTCATTTAATACTTTTCATACACATATTTCGTGCAACGCATGGAATGTAGTGAAGGTTTACAATCATACAGATAATGCTTATGTGGTAAAGGCCTAGTACAAATATAAGTATTTCCAATGGAGACTTTTATAAGTACAGTAATTCCAAGTAAATATTTTGATCAGGGCAGGCGATCGGATATAATTTTATTATTATAGGTGCATTTATTCGAAGCGTGTACAAAGAAAAATAATAATATAAGTCGATAATGGGCGAAAGACTTCTTGCAGTGTTATCAGATATCAAAATAGCATCAAAATCTCCAAAAAGAAGGTACAGCACAGCACAGCTTATTTCATCCAGTATCATATTTATAAGAAAGGCTTACTTCCAATGTTACAACTTACATTAAAGTATTGTAAATAACATCTTCATCGAGCTAAATAGTTTTAGCTTTAACGATACAACATGTATCATGTTTCGTGCCTGGCTTACAATAACATGGCACAGTCTGCAACTCTTCAGAACATGCAATGCAATATGAATATCTTGTGCTTTGTATGTATACCTACAATTTGCGATCCGTAATAAGATTGGTAAAAGTTTTCCAAATCATCACGAAGGCTCTCGTAATCTATTATGACTGCATTTATACAGCTCCCAAAGCCTGATATTCGGATCTTACAGAAAATGGCTGGGAACGCAACCACTACCATACCTAGTAGTCTATATCTACTAATACCTACTCCTACCTACATTAAAATATGTTCTCATGCGGTATCCTGTGCACTCTGAACGAATTTACGAATGTTCTTTCATCGTAGTCGTAACCGTAACAGTAGGTGCTGGCACTGGCAGTTCATAAGCTGGCCTAAAATATTGGCTCTGCGTAATCTCCTTCTCAAAAGTAGGTATGAAAAATTACCTAAAGAATGAGGCACATTAATTTTTGGAAGGATCTTGTCAGCCCTAGAGCTTCAGACACTCCTCCTCTAAAAAATGACTTTCGAAATTAATAATATAACAAAGCGTGGGACTCCAATGCACGCTTCATGCAACGTGAATAAGATCTTACGGTAAAAGGGGTTATAAGTTTCAAGTTTTAAGTGCGACATGAGTTTAGCAAAAGAAGATACTTATTACATATCTAATTTTATGTAGCTTGTACCTTTACTTTGTGTTGCTTGGCTTATAATGGAAAGTTGCTGTACTGCCCTTTCACTAAATGTCAAAAATATTCTCAAAATATATAGAAAATCCCGGCCTACGGAAAGCTTTTCCGGAAAATCTTTTATCCGTTTTACAACAGAACACTTACACTTACATAAGCATCCGTGCATAATCGCCTAATTCACACTAAACAATCCGTGAGTTTTGACAAGAGCACTCTTTACTTAAGAAAGACACATATGTTAACTGTAGTACATAGTTCCATGCCTTACTTACCTCATAAACTTACAGAACACGTAATGAATACCTTTTAAAAAGTATTCAGCATTCCTTCACATAAGTCAGTTCAAAAGTTTCTTTGGAAGATTCTAAGTTTTAGTAAAAGTTAAAAAGTTACTTGCAAGCTTAGCTAGAGAAGTCAAGGCATGACAGCAAAGCTCTAGGATTCCAATTATATCAACAATGTGGGATGCAAACAACTTACGGATAAAAGCACCGTTTAATTCTCCACATTGGAAAACGAGGCGGCCTGGCCGGCAGTTACTTGGAAGCCTATAACTTAGACTCTAAAGAGTACATCCAAAGAATACGAGAAAATTGTTTGCTTTTCTAAGCATAGAAATCTTTAGTTGACAATTGACAACAACAGGTTCAGTTCATGTACAGCAAATGTGACACAAAAATAAAATAAACATTTTAGTGCAGAAATACAAGTGTAGTAATAATTTATTGCCTGCGTGTGGGCGCACGGCACTTTAAATTACATATTGCACTATAGGTAAGTGTTTGCAATCATTTTCTTTTCTTGTAAGGCCATTTTACATAGGTATATCCAACCTACATCATACAAAAGCAACTACGTCTATGCAAATGTGTTAAGCAAGTTTCAGGTTTCTAGAGCGCATTACTGCAATGATATACGCGATTGTTATATGCTAAATTGTAATAACTTACTGCGAAGAATATGGCATTGATATTGCGAATATTTGCATCAATTAGCATGGTTATGTCGCCTTACCCTTAATGGGTTATTTTAATTAGACATTAAAATAAAGTTGATTCCCTAGCATAACAACCACAATCAGCTTCGTGCGATCTTGTGCTACAAGAGATATACGGGGAGACATGTACAGATATGTACTGTATGTAGATTGTAGATAGTGGAGCAGTCACTAATAATTAGCGGTTTAGTATTTCGCCATTAGAGTAAGTAAGTACGCATTAATCGGAGAAAGAGCCAGACGAAGTCTAGCTGACTAACTGGAGCTATGTAGTTCTGGATTGCCAAAGCTCCGCTTTTTGATGATTTCAAACTAATTGAAGATTTTCTTATCACAGCCATGCTTTCTACTTATCCACATTTAGAGAATCCATTATAGTAATTAGGAACTCTGGCATGGCTTACATCAGCCTACATATGTATGGACATATTTCCTAATAATCAGTTGTGGTTATTGCTTTTGGCAATGGTTTAACTAATTTTATTTCTTTTATTGCAGGAACTGCTTGTCTGGAGTCTGGATTTGGATTGCCTTGGTTGCGTGACGTTGTCAATTCCTAGGAAATATATAAATCCCTCCCAACTTCCGATTTACTTCCCACATAAATATCTCCACATGCTTTCTTAAATTGTTAGTGATAGCAACTTATGGACAGAAGTGAGCATCATTCCTGGACTGGAGCCTAGAGTAAGTGTGGCCTTCTAAAAAGCTGAATAATTCCAGTTGAGTGCACCCAGAGAAGGGAAAGGCTGAATCCACATCTGACAATTTGACATCCCACACCAAACCACGCCACGCCACACAAAGCCTCAAAAGATTCCCGAATTCTCCGACTTGCTTTTCATGTTCGTCTTTTGCCCTCCCTCACATTACATTTCCCAAATAAAAGAGCGATAGAAGTCGAGGCGCATAATTACTATTGTGCATTTTGTAATGTACTATGTACTACATATTACTATAATGATAATGTAAGAGAAAGGATATAAGTACGTAATATTTTATGCTAAATGTAAATGTAAATGTACCCATGATTATGTTTACATGTAATCTTTGGCCTTGTCTTGTGGAATAAGCCTGGGCTTTCCAATGTTCATCCAACCACAGCGAGAATGGACATAAACAAGATTATTATTCTAATGGTGCTCTGCTAGTTTCTCTCCTATCGTGGTTTTTGATCTCGTAAACCTAAACACACTAACATTATTAAGTAAACACATGTTATGAAATAAATCTGAACATTATCATTATCAACGACTACTTTTGCTCTTCGGAAATAAGCAACCGAACTAATAAACTACACACTTCCAGCAGTGCATAAAGTATAAAGTATTTAGAAGTCCAGGAACGTTATCCATGCACAATCCGCATCCACAGTAAATAATTCTCAATTTCAATCTGTGGCTTGGACTCGGTAGCAGTAGCTGTAGCTCTCGACTCGGTCGGGGAATATTAAGATGACGACGATGTGGATGTGATGTAGTAGAGTTTATACTTTTAGATTGCTATTGTGCTCCAGTCAACGAAGCAAAAGGATCTCACAAACAGTTCCACTCACTTCTCTTTCGCTCGACTCGATCCTATTTCTATCCTCCTTCCTCACAAGTTACAAGCAAGCTTTTCCTTTCCTCCATATAGATTACCTAACTGCAATATTACTTACTTACTTCAACTACTTCTACGACTACAACTAACATACAAGCGACCATAACGGAACAGAACAGTGGAGAATGAAGCCTTGGAATAAATGCACAGCTCGATATTCGTGCAATCGTAAAACTCAAAGTGATTCTAGTATTATCTGTTATGGTATCAGCAATACTTTTCTCCTTCTCTACTTCCACGACCGCCACCACACACACCACTACCGCTACTAGATCTACAACTAAGTAACCTAAACCTAAAGAAGGCCTAAGCGCTAGCCAAAAGCTGGGAAACTCTTAAACTCTTACTTTTCTGTAGGTTAGTAGAACTTAGAACTACACTTTTTATTACTTGTAACTCCAGTCTAACCTCATGTAACGTAAACCTAGCGTAACACAAATATTTATATCGTTTTTCATACTCTATATTGCAGAACAGGCAATTAGAAATAGGAGTGGCCTGGACCTGGACGTCTTTGCCTTTGCTTTGCCCGTTTACAACCGAAAGTATTGGACATTGCATAATATAAAAGTTGGTGGAAAGGAGAATATTGGATCGGTATCGGACTACTTACTCTTCTACTACTACTAAACTACTAAACTGAGTATTAAATAATACTCCTCCTCCCCCAAATACTATTCATATATACGTAGGAGATGTGAGAAGATCGCTTATCTCAACTTGGCGACACATTTTACGATTATTAACTGTCGTAAGCACCTGCACCTGCCTGCAACTAACTGCAACAAAACCAAACCAAGTTTTTCAGTATAGCTAAGCAAACCAGAGCCGACAGTGGCCTACCACACTACACTAGCAGATCAGTTTCCAGTCACCGCTCAACTATACTAGTGGTTTGGTCTGGTATGTACGTAGTTCCAGTTCTGAGGAACATTACTCATCCTACGGCAATTCTAAAGTGAATCCCTCGATCTTGACAATTCGAGAAATCTAGATAAAAACTTTAGTGATTTTCTCCCAACCAAACTAAAGCGACTAGTTCTTTCAACGGCAAGCTTTTCGAATATTAAGACCCACTAAATGTGTCATAAACACTCTTCCAACTACCACTGATAAATATTATATATGGATATTTATGTCATCATTACAGGGCACACTAGACACTAGGACGACTCTATTTATTACCTGACCTAAACTTTTCTGGAACTGATTAGAAAGATATTCTATAGAATCTTTTGCGTATACAGATAGGTACTTAGTAGAAGGAGACTGCAAGTTACTACTTTCCCTATACTTTCACTATTCAACTGGAACAAGAGAGAATCTGTTTGTGATACCTGCTGGAATAAAATACAATAAACTCTGATACATTTTGTTTTACTGTGAAATGGAACACATTTATAGTCAAAATGAATCGAAAGTGTAGTAAAAGATTACATAGTTAACTAACATACTATACTATTTATATTGACTGATTATAATTACTATTTAACGTTTACTTTGTCATGTGAAACTAGTATATCAGTATAATATATTTGTCATGTTCTCACTGTTTGGTGTGAACTGAACTCTGTTCTTTGTTGGATTGTGATCTATTTTCTGGCGGATCGAGGTGACTGTTAACTGTTGACTGACTGTGCCTTGCCTTGAAAACATCCATGTGTTTAATTAAGTGACGAGCGAAGAGGCCCAACTTAGTACAGTATACTATGATAACATTTTGTTATTTATAGGTAGTTCTCTGGTCTGATAACAAAGTCTCCTCCTAATTAATTCCCTACAACTAGAAAGAAGAAGCTTAAAACTTCGCGTAGAAATTCCCTAACTATACGTTTCACCCAAACCAGAAATAATTTACCTAAACTAAAAATGGGAGGTGACATCATCGAAGACACTTTCCCATTCGCAAACTTTACAGGGAGCAACTCTCCTTACCTTCTATGTGATAATGAGTCCATGGCCAATCTGACGCTTGCCTCTGTCTTCTGCAGCAAGAATTACACTTTACCGGATCATGGAATTGTGGTGAGTTCTTCTGCGGTTTTATTCCTCCTCTTCTTTGATGTAATTTGATACATAATGTAATAGCTTCAGTATTAGTTTCACTCATTTTATCGATTTTCTATTCACAACTAGAATTACAACTTCCTGCACAGTAAATGGCGAATGGGTTAGTGTTTATTTATTTCTAGTTTACTGCCCTGCCATTCCAAAACTCAAGGTGTCATGACATATTAGAGAAACAATTTTAATGTACAACAGCTAAGTTGGAGAAATCCCAGCTTTCACCGGTACAGTTTAGTTAGTACTACGTGACCATCTGGCCAACAATAAATGTAAATGACTCACAGACGGGATGCGAAACAATTTATATGGTCTTGAAGAGAATTTAGAACTAACATTCCTATATTCTAGGTGTGAACTATGTAATACTAGTAACATTCATTCGTTCTACGAGTTTTACTAATTTCAAATGACAATTTTCACGGACTTTCTGTGGGATTTCATGATAAAAGGACAACCACAAATTATGCATCATTTTATGCCAGATCCCGGGAGTTGTACAATTCAAAGCTGCAGTTGGAGGTTGGATAATAAGATCCCTCCCTAAACATACTGATACAGCATGAGATATACTTAGGGAATGTCACGCTCACGTCACATGTTGCATTAGGAAAAGTTTCCTACGGCAAGAGAAAGTTTTTCTTCAAATAAGCTGAAACATCGTTTTCATCACGACTATTCCTTGTGGCTTAAACCACCAAAATTTTTATTTCCATTGAAACCAATTTAAAAAGTCCTATCACAGGTAACCTACTGACCCATTTACCCATCCTCACTTCATTGCAATGTAGGCAACTTATTTCAATTTCACCATTATACTCTAATTGTACTTTGTGTACTTCCTTCAAAGAGAAAAGTGCACTTTCTCTCAAACATTATTTTTACCTATTTCTGGAATTTTCAACGTCAGATTTCTTTTATCTTAATATGTGTCACGGTGCGGGGAAAGCTAACTGACAAATGAAAAGGCCATTTATCATGATTTATGAGTTTTTGTGACAGACAGGCAAAAGTATTTGAAGCAAAAGTAGAGTGACTACTGAATATTACCAGTTTTTGCCGTTAAATATTGATATTTCTCAGAGATTAGGAGACTGAATTGCATGAAAAATGGTTCAATCATTTGTCAACCAACTCTTGCTTTTAGTACATTCAACTATACGTTCTGCAGCATAAAAGAAACTCGCTGAGAAAATTGAAAGCATTCATATTCATGAGTACATACATATCAGAGAAAGTGCACAGATCTGCAATGCTAACTAATTTCTTCTTTTTCAGTGGGTTTAATTTTGAGTAGTTTGTAGTTAATTAATTACAATGTAGTCTGTTTATAAATTCGATGCTACGATTTATCTAGAGATCTAACTTTAAATTAACTGAGATTCCTTGTGTAAGTATATGAGTGATTAATCAAAGCATGTAGATTGTCGCTGACACATTTTCTCGCTCTTTCTCTGACTGTATCAATAAATTCCACTTGAATACCTACTATCTTTTAACCGAATTCGTTATCTTGATGAAATCTATACTATAGTCCATGGGACACAGAGCATAAACTTATTAAACGAGATGAAATATGTTGCGATTTATTCACACATTGTCGGTACGCTGGTACGCACATCTGTATTAATAGATAAACTAAAACATTACACCCTTATAAATTTTTGTATAGTTTGTATTTGGTCACAATCGACTATGTAAGTATTATAGTCGCTGCAATAGTTACTTCATATACGCGTAATCATTCAAATGGGCTTATGTTGAAAATAAGCATATAAGTTTCACTAACTTTCTATAATTACTAATCGCCAGCAATGCAACAGATTTGCTTAATTAAAATATCACGATTCGCTTTAACTTTTTCCGTGTGAACAACTTTCTTTTGCAAAAATTTTCGAATAATTTTGATCTCCTATTGCTTTTCATTGTAAATATTTGAAATAAATACTAACATCAATTTGGCGTCCATACTGTTTTAGAACATAAGTTAAATATCTGGAACCATATCTTCTAAAATTGCGACTATCGGTGGCTCTGTAATTTTGGCAAGGTAAAATTGAAGTAAAAACTTAATTATTCGTATAACAAGTGTGCCTTAACTTTCATTCAGGGGAACTGGAAGTTCAATTTACATTAGCACCCCGTTACTACTAGAACTAATGCTCTCAAAAACCGTAAAAAGGCTGTCTAGATTTCAAATGACGATTAATGCATGCAATTAGCCATTAGTCAAATTGATAATTGCCTTTTCCACTAAAGCGACAAGGGATAGACACAAGTAAAACTGCCAAGCCATAAAGTTAGCCCGCCCGAGTGAGTATCACGTTGCATGCTTGTAATCTTGTATAAGTATATCTAATATCTTTATTAACAGTAAGTAGAATACTTTGGTGTTTCTATGCAAAAATTAACAAAGTACATAATGGTGCTTCTATGGAAAATTTCACAAAGATTGATTTGCTGTTTCTTTGGAAAAATGCATCAAATTTACTTTGGTGTTTCTATAGAAAAATTCACATACGACAACCAAATTTCATCTATCAACTGTAAGAGGATACCCTTGGAGATCCATCTTGATTACTTATCACATGTAAGAGGATCAATTTGGGGATCCATCATGACTATCAAATGTAGGAGGAACCCCGTCGGAATTCGCATTGAGTAAATATAAGGCGAACCCCATTAGGACCAATCTTGACTATTAAATGTGGAAACAGTGTCTAATTCAATGTTCCAATTTCCAGATTTTCTATGATAATGAAGACAAAGTATAAATAGCCATATGTCCGGTTTCAGGGGACCGAATTTTGTCATTTTCAATGACATGTTGTATACCAAGTTTTCATCTTGCTGAGTCAATGCGTTCGGGAGTTAGAGTGAAAGTAAAGTAATGACAGACATACACACAGACGGACAGACATTGCGACTACACAAACCAGCTTCCTACACTCGGGCGGGTTAAACTGGTAATGTATTATTAGCATATAAATGCAATGAGATCTATCCAGTGTTAAAAGCCAAATCGTAATATTATTGAGTGAATGCTCCAATAAAAATATTTAGGTTTCCATTTGTTCAATGCAGCAAATATTACATCGCAAAGTGATAGATATGTAGGTACTTATAACTACAGATATATAATGGCTGTTTCTTACTTTCTCTGAAATTAGCTGAAGTAGACACATCTCACGTACTGTAGGATGGGAAGCCAAACCACATAATAATGTGTCTCATATAATTTTATGATACAGGAAAGTGAACTGGATAGGATAGGTATCTATATAAGGCAATGGTAATATTTATATTTCAATTTAAGTACGTACTCAATGGACACCGTAAGGGTAATGGCACATTATAATGGCTTTCATTTAGAAAGTGATGAAGTAATAAATATCTGTAAGTTATAGAACAGAAAACGAGAACATTAACACTTCTGGGCTTGAGGCGATATGGACCTGAGCGCACAAATAAGTAGCACCAACACCTTCTATCTGTAGCACACTTCTTCATGCAAATATGCAACAGTAGAGCTTAGGGAATAAAGGAATGAATAAATAAATAACTTTCATTAGTTGATTACTGTATCTAACATACTTTCCATACGTATCTGTCTAATCCTGATCTGATCACCTCATGCGAGATAAATAAACGTGACATTTACGCAGTATGTTTTATGTAGGTTATGGCTTGTCTCAATAGCATCGATAAAACAATTTAACTTATGTATGGACACTTTAGTAATTGCTGTGCAATGAAGTGGTGGGCGTTTTCACTAATTACTATATATTATGCAAAAGTGAATTCATAATTAGAGAGTGAAAAAGCGTTCTCGCGTCAAATATAATTCATGCTGTTTCTACAGTATAATAATCTGAAGTTGTAAGTTTGCCTTGGCTCTTCCCCATTCCTTTCCTCGAGCCATTATCTCAGGAGTTTCCGTCTGACCTACAAATGGAAGGTGAATAGACGGTAGAGAAAACTTATTCCCATGGCGGAGAAAGGTTCGGAGAAAATTGTTTATGCAATGTAAGTGTTTAGTGTATAGGTATAAGGTACTCTGAAAAGACCTTATTTTAATAACTACTTAGAACGTAATTACACGCTGTAGTTATTTCTGTTGTAACTAAACTAACCACAGAGTCCAATTATGCCTGGTAAGGAATTTCTTGTTTGTTTAATGTTTAGCTAAGGATAACATTCCTTCAACGAATATGCATAACAAGCAGCTTTTGTGGTAAAAACGGTATAATTAATTATCACAGTGTGTTTTAGCGATGTTAAGTTTATAAGTTCATTGAAAAAGTGCTTTTGTTTTGTTTCAGGACTACAAAGCCAATTTGGAACTGGAGCGTATCGTGTCCTTCGTGGTCCCGGTTCTCTTCGGGATAATTTTTGTAGTAGGCCTATTTGGAAATGCTTTGGTGGTAATTGTCGTTGCGTCGAACCAGCAAATGAGAAACACTACGAACATCCTGATCATAAATCTGGCCATTGCCGATCTCTTATTCATCATCTTCTGCGTTCCCTTCACGGCAGCTGACTACGTACTAACGTACTGGCCTTTCGGACTCACTTGGTGCAAAATGGTTCAATACTTGATAATCGTGACGGCCTATGTGAGTGTCTACACACTTGTAATTATGTCTATCGACCGGTTCCTCGCCGTCGTGTACCCTGTTGCATCCATCTCAATTCGGACGGAACGTAACACTCTCCTAGCAATTGTAATCACTTGGGTCATTATTCTACTCTCTTGTCTTCCCGCATTTCTTGCTCACGGTCTCGTCGAGTATGAGTAAGTCAACTCAACTCAATTCAGTTCAACTCACTTTATGTAGTCTGTATAATTTACGAGGATGTCCTTTAACCACACTTTAGGCTTCACGCTTCACAGCTCATAGACAAAGACAATTAACTTGGACAGACAATGAATTAAGTTATGCAAAAGATATGAACAACTCACTCACTTATTTTCACTTAGCATATTCTATAAAGGGTTGTTTATTATTCTACTAAAACTGCGACATAGTTGTAGTACTGCGACTCTGTACTACGTACTAAATGCACGTTCATTAAGGCTTTTCTCTCATTTTCAACATAGGGAATCAAAAGTGATGGGGGAAGGCGGGGGTTAAAGTGTAGGGAATGTACTATACATCAAAAACATTATACCAAGTCGCTAAGGGATCGTTTTAATTCCGGGAGTGCCTTTCTTGCATAACTTCGGGGTGACAAATAATCCATCAAATCAAGAGTTAGCCGAAGGGTACGTATTATGTAAACATGAAATATAGTTGTCATATAACAAATACCTACGTCATTATGACTTAAAAACATACTTAATAACTATAAATACTGAGAGAGTAAGTATCAACTTTCTCTTAAGTTCCCCCAGTACTGTATATTTTAAGTTTCTTAGGGTGTAGGTTACATATCAGTAAACTATATAAAGAACAAACTAAATAGGCATACATATTTATACGTACATAGCTTATAATGAACGTCCATGTTAAGTCACAAAAAATACTACACAAAAGGATTCAAGTTGTTAAATATCTTTGAAAGAGAAAGTGTCTACAATGGCACGGCTATTAGATATGATATAGACTCGCCCTGTATAATGATGTTGCCAGAGATGAAATTGTATCTAAGTAAGAGCGATGGGAAGTTGTCTCTCAAATGCTAAGATACTTTTTCTTATCTCTAGGAACCCCCAGTAGAACCACAACAAATCTGAGTGACAACTATTGCTAAATGTTACGATGTAGAAATGTATACTACTTTAGTTTGCTCCATTACGTGCCTATGCCTACATCTGATTGTAATCATAACTTGTACCGCTACAATTTACTTCAATAATAAATTAAAAATGGGTCCCCAAACGCTATTTTTAATAATGACATACTATTTCATTTATTATCTTGAAATGTAACAATGTTAGCTAACTGCTATGGCTTTACTATATTAACAATGCCTATAAGCAATATAGTCTCGTTCAAAACCGACGAAGTTAGCGCAATGGTAAAATGTATGAAACGTCTTAAATAAATGTGCGATAAAATTTTATGAGTTATTGCAATAATCACATTGTTTTTCTTTTTACGTTGAGTATTTTTGGAATTCTTTTTAATATTTCCTCTTATTTTGTCCATGTATGCCGTGTCCACTACGTACTTACACGGGATCACTATCCATTCCAATGGACAGCCAAAAAAGAGTCCCGTTTCTGTACACAACCGGAATGTAATTCATTGTTATATAAAGGGCCTCGGCCTGAGGCATTCTAGGCGAGCTTTCTCTTGTTTTCTCTGGAGTATTGCTTAGGTAGGCAGAAGGTATGGTATACTTATGGTTTACAAAGGAAAATTCCGACACGGGCGTTAGTAGTACAATATTAATAAGTTATAGAGAGAGCTAGAATGAAAACAATAAAAATGACTGGTTTTTTCAGATACGCGTACGAGAAATTGACAGCCTGCACTTTTAACCAAGAATACAATCACACTGCATTTCAAATAATATTCCTTTTGACTTCGTACGCGATCCCTTTGACAATCATTTGTCTATTGTATTTCGGAATGCTATTTCGCCTTTGGAAGAGTGTGTCCAGTGCAGGAGTGTCCCGACAATCGCTGCGAGGCAAAAAGCGAGTTACCCGAATGGTGGTGGTCGTTGTCGGCGTATTTGCTGTTTGCTGGCTCCCCATACAAATTGTTCTGCTTCTCAAAAGTCTCCAGATCTACGAAATCACGGATCTGACCATAGCTATTCAGATCACAGCCCATGTTCTGGGCTACATGAATAGCTGTGTTAACCCAATACTCTACGCGTTCCTCTCTGAAAACTTCCGAAAGGCTTTCCGTAAAGTTATTCAGTGTCGAATTACATTCGGAGGGGATGGCTACGCTCAAGGCAATCACAACTACAATGGACATAGTCATGCGGGAAATAACCATCACAGCCACCGACACAGCAATGTCCACGTACAGGAGGTCAGCATTGCTGCTGCTGCTGCCAACGCTCAAAACCAAGGCCCCATTGTCAAGAACCACTGCCAAGCTCTTTTGGTGGACGATACCCACGTTTCCCTCACTCAGACAAAGGAAACGGCTCTCCTCACTGCTAATTGCGAAAGCGATGGCGGTGGAAATTTCTCCGTGCCCAACAATTCTGATAACAATCTCAATAAGAAATTGAGCGTCAAAACACGGAGTCCTCCAATGGAGACCACGATCGATGACATTCTCTAAATGAAACTATACTAAACTAGAGCAAACCAAGTACCTACGAAAGTAAATATTATATATGCACTCTAATCTTATAAAATAAATGCATAATTGATTGATGTGGTATAGACTTGTGTTGTTATGCAATCAATCGTGTAATGTTAAACTGTAAAAATAGATTAATATAGCATGATGTGAGATGTGCATGCTAAACAGACCTAGATATAATAATATGTAGTTACACTAATAATAAGGTACATGGGACATCACCATAATAAAGATTTTTAAACTAATTTACATACAAATATCTACAGATAGTTATAATAAATAATATGTACTTATCAATCAAGAATATTGTACAATTACTATTCCGAATTGGTGCAATTTTCTCCGGGAGAACACTTACATTGTATGTACATTTATCAGATTTTATGAAGATGAATAGCCTGCCAAATTGCTTTCTCCTTTCAGCACAATCAAACTTGTAATTTTATAATACTATGTTGGCCAGTGTTATGATAGTTATGATATTATATACTTACATATTATACTGACATTAAGTAGAAAGTAAGTACTTTCTTTACGACTTGTAAACTTATATATACACAACTAATTCTACTTATCTAATTTTAAGTATAATCGAATTAGAAAATGAAGAACATTAATGCTTTCAAGCCAAAGTCAAGCTAGAGTACCTAATACTTATATCTGAGATGAAAGGTGACATTGTAAGATTATATATAAGTATAGCAATTACTGAATGAATGTCTTTACTATAAGAGAGATACAGAAACGTATTTATAATAATAGTTAAAGAATTATTAATATGTAGTTAAGAATTTAGAATGATTAGGCCAACGAATATGTGTTATCATAATATATATATGCAATAGAAATGTATTACTTATGTAAAAATTGGTAAAAAAGTGTTGAAGATAGTATGTAGGTACTGTGTAAGAATCATTCATTTATATTTTACACATATCTTTACTAAATGTGTCTCATTTCGGCCATATCTTGTCGATGTTGGTGTCAATGTGAGGCTAGTCTAGTTACAATTTGCATAATGTATTCCATTGAGTAAATACATTTAGTATAAAGGTAACTAATTGTTAACTAAATACGATCATAGTCACATCCACATCTGTATTGACAGTATGTACTTACAGAACTTTATCAGAAAATGGGGACAATTCACTGAGGACGATTACTCTACGCCCCAAAGACGATTCCAACCGGACAATTCTCCTAAGGTAAGCTGTATGCTGTTCAAAGTTGCGTAAGTTACATGCTTTTAGCTGTAGTTTGGGAAACAACGGAAGTGAAAAGTGAAAGGACGTACTCAACCGATGTAGTAGCAGCTTTTGGGGCGAATTGTAAGCGGTGAAATGAATGGTCTTCTTGAGGAAAGTTCCCGGCGAGTTGTTTCCTATCCTAACTGTAATTAAATTACCTTCCAATTGAGTATTAAATATTAAAAAATGTTGTTTAGTTAGGCACTAAATATTACAGCTACATTCGAAAATAAAACTGCTAACTAACTGTGTTTTAACCTGTATTTATAGTGTCTTTGCATAATTACTTCTACATCTACACATATTAGTGAATAGTTAAATCTATTCTTAAGTATTAAAAACAGATTCGTTAATCCTTACAATTCTTATAAATAGCATCCTTCTTCCATAATATTCACAATTTGTATTTCTATGCATACTTATTTTGTTTGACAGCTGGAATGCACGCTTGCAATTAGCTTTGAACGCGTTTGCTGCAGTCGTCACGGTAGAATAACTTTCACCAGGTAAACCACACAACCCATTGCAGCTCAACCAAATTACAGACTGTAAATGTTTCATAAATATATAATTTTGGGTTACGTTACTATCATCTATCTACATTATACAAAAGATAAGATGCGGGTATCAGATTCAGGTAGCATTAGTACTCGCATTCCAAATTATATCACGTTTGTTATTTCGTGTTATGAGCACTGCAAACGTTGACATGCTTTGAATATTTCATTAGAATGGGTAGAGAGCAAAATAGTTCTGAATTCCCTTCTAAAATGATGCCGTAATGCAACACATCTACTCCACTACCACTACATGCATAAATGTTACTAAGAAATGGTGACACCAGGCAAAGCGGCTTGAATACGGGAAACGTGACACTACGGACCTGCATAAGGATACGGACATCGTATAAAGGTAAGAGTATGCCCGAATTACATGAAATACTAGTACAGACATATTTTACATTTTACGTGGGAGAAGTGGCAATGGCAAAATTCATTTTTTTCCGAATTTATATATACAGTATTTACAATCCGAAAAATTGAATTTCTTTGCCGTGCCACTTTCACTACCGTATTGTAAACGAATAGACACTATAATACTCGTATGTACTGCATATTTTGCTATTTATTTACCTTTTGTGATTTTATGAAAGCTTTCTCCCATCCGATTTTGAAAGGTTACTTACCTATACGTACATAGGTAGAGTTTAGTCTCACATTCATACGTAACAGACTGTAAACTGTAACCCCATTGAAAGTAGGGATGCTCTCTTCTGTAATGTGATACTGGGGTGAAAGTTTACAATCGTGAAAGTAATACGATAACCAGTAGCCTATTATTTACTTACGGCGTAAATAAAAATGATTTGTTTTTAAATAGAGAAAGCATCCGACACGTTGTAGGTATTATGGAAAGTCAAAATATATATGATTTGTTAGGTTCTCAAGTAGGGAATAACGGTAGAATTCGTTACTAGTTTATACATTAAGATTTCTAGAGATGCTGATCAATTCGAAGTTGCATAATATGTACTTTTGTGGGGACATATAAAAAAACTCGAGGATTTCCAACAAAGAAAGAATGCCAAATCGTCTTTGGGAAACCTGTATGCAAAGGTTGTAAGTAACTGTGTGAGCTCCTCCAAATTATGAGTATTACCGTTGCCATTACCATATTTTGCCACAGTTGCGATTTTGTAGCTATTGTGTTTGGTCTTCCTCTAGTACTTTAACCCTTGATTGATGACATTCTCACTCTCACTCGTATACATTCTTATTTACATTTAGTTTGGAGATTGAGATAACCCATGAACATCCCCATGCAGTACAATTGCAATGCTGAGAGTTGAGTAGTAAATGTCAAAGGTTCCTTCCTAAAACCGTCAAATTGGGGTATGTAATGTCTAGGTGCGAGCTATTTTATGCCAGTACTTGTTCTACTTATGGCTTACAATCTACCATTATGCAAGAAACAGATTTGAGATGGTATCTGATATCTGACTGACTACCCAGGGAGCACAAAATACATAATAGAGCAGGAAAGTGCATTTCCTTGTCTCTTATGGACCGCTGCTGACTGCTGACACAGGAAGTGTTTTCACTGAACAAAATAAATAACAAGAACCATTCATATGTGAGTGAGATGCAATAGAAGTATATATTATTTACACGTAGGTATGCATTATTGTACTGTTTATCTGAATAAATAAACCACGTCAGTGTGACAACGCTAGTCGACAGATCAACTCTGTTCCTGTCATGTTTATGGATTCTATTTCGTTAACCGTCACATCATATACAGAATAATAAGTTTTATTCTCTTCCTTCGCCTTTACAGACCTCCGCTGATATTGAGAATGACATGAGAAGGTTAGCTAACGACAGTATGAAAAAAAATGTCAATGCAACACACCTTCTTTCACAATACAGATTCTACAGATTACAGATAATATAGCCAGTATATACTATACTACACCCATCATGAACGCTAAATTGAAAATTGTATCAGATTTTTGAAAATAACGTATAGAAAGACAATTCTATTCGCAAGTGAATGTGGTATTGAGATAAAGAGAAAATATTAGCATTTAGAGTAGCTAAGCGGACTGAGCAATTGAATTAAAACTTTAAGCTGAATTTAATTAAACAGGATCCAGAAGTGTAGACATCTAAATCTAGAGTATAAAGAAATGGAAATGCAAAATGGGACTCTGAAGCCGATATGAATTAAGATCCTTGACGAATTCGGTGGTCTTTTTGATGAAATCCAACCCGTTACAATACAACTGTTACAAGAAATGTCTTACAAAACTATTTTCTCATCATTTCGTTTATTACTTATACTTTGTCCCCTTACACAAGTCATTAAAACAAATTGTACATTTATAGATTCATTAGAATTTCCTTAGTATTAAGCATATCTTTTACTTCTACTAAAACCTTTTGTACGTGTCGAAGTTGTCAATTCCTACCGCACAAAAAACCTATAGATACAATTCTTACAGTATAACATCTTTACAATCCCTATACATGGGTATTTTACATTTTTCACACAAAATGGGATATACTAGCACAGTATAAAGTACTTTTCATGACATGAGACACACAGACATTGTAAGTTGTAGGTTACGCTACACACATTGCTTGTAGCTATCTCTTATTTATTATATTATTAAGAGAATTACTTAGTACTTGTCCGATGAAAAGACAAAGTTTGAAAGAGCCTGTCGGACTAATTTGATACCTGTCAGACGTGACCGGTTCTCTAACCGAAAGATGAATATTTTAGTGTCTCATAGCAAATGTGGCATTTCACCGTAGTGGTTTGCTAGATCTGTAGTAGTACTCTGCTACTACTAACACTAAAATAGCAGCCTTATTAACTGAAAATCGTAAAATATATTTATATTGCATTAGCATCATTTTTTCTCTTTAAAACGTTTATCTGTCCAGCGCTAGTATCTGAATCTGAATATAGGGCTAATTTGTTACTGTTTGGGGCAGCTTAAAGTGGCAACTCACTCATTAAAATTCTATTGCAACTTCAATGTCAAGAAGCATTTCAAGAAATGCTATCTTGCTATCATCCCGTTGCCCGTTACATACTACACTCATGACAATTGATCGATTTTATGTCTTCTGGAAAAATCTACGGGGTTTTGGATGGATCTTAACTCCATGTAAGGTACCCCATTATTGGCAAACTGTCACTACATCCTAAAAGTACCTTATTTTAAATAGACTTGACTGTAGTGATCCTGATTGTGAATGAATGAATACAAACCATTCTCACATTCTCAAAATAACATAAATACATACAGTAGTCATTCATTACTCGACGTAATGTTACACAATGCTATCAATTTGAGTAAAAATGCAAATTATATACTATACTTACAGTCCAAATGTTTTATTTGTCAGAGAAACCTGTTTACACCATTATAGACATGACACTTGTTATAAAATGGTAATTGAATTGACACTTGACACTACATAAATGTGAGCTTGTGATAATGTATTGTATGATGTAAAATGGCATGCTTCAATAAGCAGGTTTCACTGTTGTACATTATTTTATTTCAGAAGAATTACCTAATATAATTTTTTTAAATGTATTGTTTAAAATAAAAGTTCTAGTAATATTTGAAATTAGGGAAATCATTTTATTTCTTCCGAATGATTTAATTCATACATATAAAACTCACCATGTGTGCAAAGTGCAATAAGAATCAATTGAACAAAAAAGTAAATGTTTCAATTTACTCGTCATCTCCTTCATCGTCATCATCTTCCTCCTCGTCGTCGTCTTCTTCTTCTTCATCACGTCGAGTCAAATCGGGGTATGTAGCACCCTGCTTTGCCTTCTTACTGTATGATGTCAGCTCCTAATTTATTCAAGACAGTAAGTAACTATTAGGTTGACATAGACACACAGCGACTAACCACTCTTAGCTGTTAAATGAAAATCTGTCGGAAGTGTCATAAAGTACATTTGAAATCTATAATAAATTACTGTAGCAATCTTACTTATAATGCAACTTTGTGAATATTTGAATCTTAATTATACCACTTTTAAAATCGAAAACTTTGATGATCTTAATGAAATATGATTAATTTCCTTAGGTACTATAATTATCAATTTAATTAAAAACTTACC
The DNA here is from genome assembly GCA_034694165.1 of Tomocerus mixtus. Classification (NCBI taxonomy): domain Eukaryota; kingdom Metazoa; phylum Arthropoda; class Collembola; order Entomobryomorpha; family Tomoceridae; genus Tomocerus; species Tomocerus mixtus. The sequence goes on along the minus strand of JAQFYC010000162.1, from coordinate 17,519 downwards.
ATCTGATAACGAGTTTTGTCTCGCTCGGCCATTTTCTCGTATTTGCGCTTAACATCTGGACCGACTTCTTTCCACATGCGACCCAATTCCTTTGCAATTTCACCAATACCGTATTCGGGGTTCTTTCCTTTGATGTTAGCTCTTTCGTCATTGGAAAACCAGAAGAATGCTGTTAGGGGTCGCTTAGGAGCATTTGGGTCTTTCTTCTGCCTCCGTTTTCTACCCTGATCCTTGGACTTAGGTGGGACATAATCTTCCATTTCCAAATCATAACGCTTTTTATCTCTTTCAGCCATTTCACGGAACCGCTTTTTATCATTTTCAGACATGATCTAAGAAAAAATTAAGATGCATTTACACTACAGGCACGCAAATTTTTTCGGAGCACCTACCTACATTTCCTAATGGAACACTAAACTAATCTAAGAATTGATGAATTATATCTGTTCAATATCGTAATACTTCACATTTCGTATACTACATGGTATGTTAATCTGTGAAGTAATAGAAGTTTCTCTCTAACTCAACTTTTCTAATTACGTAAGTCGGTACAGTACAAACTATTACTTACATAATATACATACATATAAATATATTATACAATACTTTAGGATTAGATCATAGATATATCAACTATGGATATATCTATGGATTAGATTTAGATATACTATCCACCACAACTTTGTAAAACCTAAAGTTGTGGAAACATTTCATACTGGATGATTATAAAAAGCACTTTGGCCGTACACTAATTATTGCCAAATCCCAAAATCCTGGTTTCATAATTTTAATTACTGAATGCATATCTACGGTTAGGTTATGGAACACTAATTAATTAAGGTTTTGGCACAGTACAGAAAATAAAAGCAAAAATATTAAAAGTTATTACCTTCCACTGCTCACCGCATTTCTTTGAGAATTCAGAAAATACTACACTTTCATCAGGGTGTTTCTTCTTATGCTCCATTCGGCATACTTGAACAAAGAAACTATAAGCACTGGTGCGACCCTTTGGTTTCGATGAGTCCCTCGGCATTTTGCTTTATTGGTAACTTAGATAGTCTGTAAAATGAAAAATAATTTTTATTGTGATTATTTTTATTAAAGTTGTTTAATTGCTTTGCAAATGAACTAAATGCAAATACACAACTATCACATTGGTGGATGGCGAAAGCAGTAATTTCACATGTATTGTATGAAGTAGCAATAATGTTAAAAATGTTAATTAATGACAGATTGTCAGTGCCACTCTATTTGTGTGTATCCTTTAATCCCTAAACCCAATAGGAAATAAGGCTAGCTATAGTTTTGCAGTTTGCAATTTTTTGTTCATGTAAATTAATTAATGTTGGGAAAAAGCATAATAATAATGGTTATCAGAATTCAGAGTGCTAAAAAATCCACGTACATCTTTATGTTAATAAAATAAAAATCATATCGCATTACACACAAATATACAAATATATAAAAAGTTAAAAGGGCGACACGCGTCTTTTCAGAATTGAGAATTCTTACTCTGATACATACATATTGCAATTTTAGTTAGCATTAACTCAATATTTGTTGTGCAAATCCAAGGGTATGAAATACTAGGATTAAGTAAGCGAGCAGCGAGCATTTATCATTTTACTCTTCAATAAGTGAATAACATTTATAATAGGTAATAATAACTCATTTAAATACATACATGCAAACACAATTAATAGGATCATCAAAATTTTGTACAATCTACATCTCTTTATAATTAATATCTTCTTCTCAGTACTACATGCACACTCTTTACGTGTTCTGGCGCACTCACGTTAGCGTTGAACACATATCCCCTACGCTACATAGATCAGGGAGAGAGAAGCTATACGTATAATACAATAGAACAAATCCCTGGTATGTGTGTTAGTGCACGCCTTTTACTTAACGCCATACATACGCTGGGCTGTGCTGGCTTTACATAGCAACAGCCCCACCAGAAGCAAGCGAGTCTGAGTGAGTCAGTACAATGGAGTAGCAAAGAAAGCCTTGCCTTACTGTGTATTACGTAACATTATCTGAATGGAAAATGGAACTGCTACAAGATACATAATATTTTTGATATTTAAATGCCCTATCTACCTTAGCACTATTATGGCTTTACTTACATGTTTTTTTTAAATACATAATTTCTAAAATAAAATAAAATGTATTCAGGCTTTAAAACAAATTTATGTTAAATTATTGTGCATTAAGAAGGGACGCCTTTCATTAGCATTCATTGAAGAAGCATTACCATTTTGCTAGGTATTATGAATATTTTTAAGGAGTAAAATCGAGATTTGAATGAAATTAATTAAATATAACAGTACTGCTCTCAAATTGATAATTAAATGTTTTAGTAGATGCGTTTTCACCGTTTGATCAAAAACTTTACTTTAGTTTACTTACAGGCAGGTAAGCTTAAGCAAAATCTTTGTCTACAGTCACATAAGTATACGTCACCTTTTTACAGGAAAAACTGATATTTTAGTAATGTATTGCAACTACAATCAAAATACATTTTTTGTAACCTTAAAAATTAAAATTTACTGTGTAGCAGTTAAAACATGGCTTATGCAAAAAATCTTAAGTGTGTGTGGTACACACACTTAAGACCGGTACGGTTTCGTTTACTAATCACATGCCGTTTCACATACTACACGAATGCAGAAAGTTGGAAATTTTAACAAAAACTGTCATTATTTCATAACCACTCTTTGAAGGTTGGCTTAAGCAGAGTTTTTGACTAATTTTAATCCTGGAAATCTTTATTTTCCATGTAAAAAGGATTAACATACCAACCTCACACAGGAAGATTTCAAAGATTTTGGCGCCTGTGAAATAACATTGCATAAATATGCAACTTACATATACAGTGAAATAGTGCAAAATAAACTAATTATTATTATTTTAATGGTAGTCGACATCAACTAACATTGAGACTAAACCTAAATGAAAAATAATTTACAAAGTTTCCCTAGTTTAAATTTTTAAATTCAATGTGCACTAAAGACTATGTATGTACGGACTGCACAATTTCATGTGAATTCATGGGATGCTGATTAGGAAATTCAAAGCAAATGATAATACATTTTTAGCATACAATTAGTATTCAAATGGCTTTGCTTTTGAAGAGATAATTAAAAAAATAGCGATTAGCTAATTGCTAGTCCAGAGTTCGTCATGAGTTCAATTACATTATAAAAATGCAAGAGCTGCCACAAGGCACAAAGAAACGGGCTTTTGATTTTATAGTAATACTCCTTTCACTTTCTACTTTGGCTATATAATTAAAGTAAAGTTGTATGACTGTCACTGCTTGGTCTGGTGGCTAGTATTTTTTCAATTATGTCTTCAACCCACCGTCAATCATGCAATACTATTTCATATTTAAAGAAATTAACTAAAAGGTAGCCAAAGTAGTATAACTTAAATTATTAAAATATCTGATTACTGTGATTACCCATTGTTTACATTCAACATATTACAGAATTTATATCAGACAGACAATCAACCAATCAGTCAATTACTAAAGTTGAAAGAACGAAAAATGAAAAATAGTATTTTAAAGATGGGAGTATAAGGAAGGTCAGAGAAGCAGATTTTAAGCCATTAAAATCCCAGAAAATAATAATTAATCAGAAATAACTAGAATATGTCAAATATAGATGTGTTTACGTAGAATCAGAATAAAATATGCAAATGAGTGTTATTATTGTACTTTACCTTTAATCCTGAACACCAACAACCAAACACTGCCGATTCTTTTGTATATGATTGATGTGACCCAAATAGCTTGAAGCAGGGCCACTCTCTTTAATATCTTGAATATCCAATTCTTCGGTCTGGAGATAAGTTTTAGTATTCTTCAGTACAGGCAGGAATTTTTAATGACTGATTAATTTTCCAGATGATATTTGCCAATTATAATTTTAAGTACTGATTGGCTGTTGGGCAGGTAGACAATGGCAAAATTGCTAGTGGTAAAATGACAACACTCACCGAGAAGGACTGACTCTGTTGGCTGTTAAGAATTCCTTGACAAGCAGCAACACAACAGACTAGTATCCGCCTGTGTGAAAATGCTATCTTTTGGCGCCTTTATGCCTCTCAGTGCTTACAGTCACATGACCATTCAAATTCTCTCTAAAACGCCCACTTTTCATATCCCTCAAATCTAGAGCTGTCTCGAGGATAAGCCTCATTGCCGGGGACTCCTCACAGCTGAGCAGTCTTACACACATTGACTTTGGGTATAAGCCGCAACTTTAGACGCAGGTAGACTTACACACGTATTACAGTGTTAGATAGGGCGCGGGAGTTAGGGGAAGGCTTTAGGAACATACCAACGAAGGGCCAACCAGAGCTGAGACATTTTCCTTGGATTGGATTTATATTTACAACAATATTAGAATTGCCTTTCCTGTACAAGTTCTCGTGCCTTGTGTTATGCGTATTACAGCCCAAGCAAAGAGTTGAAGAAGACCTAGTGAAATGCAATGCATGATTGTAATTGGGCACAGCACAGGCTGCGACGCGACAGCTATGGATACCGACTCATGTATTCTGTTCGATAGCCAAAGAAGCCTGCTGAATAGAGGGATCAGTCATAAACTACGGCTAATATACACTTTACCTTGATAAATCTTGTCGAAATTCTAAAAGCAGATATTATTATTATGCCATATTTATAATATTTAAGAATATCCTACATTTATTTGTTCAGTAGTTACTTAATTAGTATTTATTTTTAAAGTTTTATGTCTGAACTATGCACTAGAGAGAACTGCAATTAAAAGTAGTCACGATTTTACTTGAACCTTTTTAGAGATTTGGAATATGTATTAAGGAAAAGATTTGTTAGCAAATCATTGTGGGTAATAAATATAAATAATAAGTCTGAATAATACTATTACGGTTAAAGTTAAAATAATGTGCCCCTTAAAAATATATACAATTTATGGTTAATAATATAAAGCAACATAATTAATCATTTGATTGTTGCATATTTACAAGCTGTTTGCAGTTCTCAAAAAATATTTTGTATAGCTGAAGTGCTTTTGCATGTGCTTGTTTAATTGTTGTTTAGTATAAACAATTATTTGGAGAGATACCAAGTTGTACTTTCAGGACGATAAATTGACTGTAAATGAATTGTATAGCAAATGTGCTAAATTCGCGAATTGAATCCATACTTGTCATCAAAAAAATAAAGAAAGCAACAGATAAAGATAAATTATGCGAATGTTTAAGGAACAAAAAGGGGACAATTTATTAATTAGAAAAAGATTCACATAAAATTAGAAGCCACTATGTACATATTAAAAAATATATGGACGCCTTATTTTTTGAAAACATTGAAACTTGCGACATATTGTTTTTTGAGTACTAAATTACTTTCATTCATGCAATTCATTTCATTGACTATATACGTGACTACGTCGTTGCTGGATGGATTCTTGACTGTCTGTGTTAGTCCCCTAGTCCCTGTATGCGAGTGAGTGTGAGCGAGTAATGTTCACCCACACAAGCCACAGCAAGCAAAATGGCTAGGGCTCGGCTTCTATTTCTTGTGTAAGAGATTCCTCACCGGGGCATTGAGACACATCTTTCCAGGATCTCTAAATCCTGTCTCAAAATCTCACCTGATGTGCATGAATCCTTGCCTTTGGTAAGCTTGCCTCATTTTATTGTGAGTGAACAAAGTAAAATCACATGTCCTGTTTATTATTAGGTAGCTGACGTAGCTGCAGAGATATGGACACACGTTCCCCCAGCCAATTGGTCATGCAAACTAAAATGTGTACTCCGTGTACTGCTGCAACAATTACATAACCAAAGTGTTTTCTGTGTGCATGAAGCTAAATGGTAAAAAGATATGTGCAAAATCAATTTTTATGTAATGATTTATTCTGCATTACATACTCATGCAACCGTAAAACATTTTGATACATGAAATCCCTATGAATTACGTATTGCAAAGTTACAAATGCAATAAATTAATTAGTAATAAATTAATTTGCATGAAAGTACAACAATTGCTCATTTTGGTTTCCTTTTTAATACCTACATATACAAACTTATCATTTAGGGATTTAATTCAGATTAGTGATAGTATTTAATTTACCATTCAAATTAGTAAACATTTTATAGGTCCCATTTATTTGTATGCAGAATTTTGAATTTTATTGTACTATTGTAATACAGCAGTCATCCCTGAAAGGAATATATCTTTATTATATTTCGAATTGTTTTCTCTTTGTGTTTGGATTTATTAATAGCTCTCGGGCTTTCCGCAACCTTCTTTCTTGTGATATGGCAAGTCTCTAGGGCTCAATTTAAGTGTATCAAAATCAAAGGAGCAACGGCCTTGATGACAACTTTTGACAACATCATTGTGATACAATATTGTACAGTGCAAAGAGAAAGTCCGAAGTAAAAGAATTCAATTTGTTTTTATCTTCCACCTGGTGGCCATAAAGAAACCGATTACCATGATGCTATCATGAGCATAGGTACGTTACATACACATCTGTCAGACAATTGGATGCTTACATAACATAAACCTAATAGGTAATAGCTAACCTAAACGTATATTACAGATACATACCTATTACCTACCGGACACTACCAAAATCATCTCTATTTGTACACATACTATTAATTCATGTGGAGTTGGCATTTTGTGTTGCTTTTGTTAGTTTCCCCAAAATGTAGCATGCTGTGATTTGTTCAACCAAATCCAATCACATTGTTAAACACAATATCCTTTGGTGTTTTTGGCAGTTATTTAGGTAAAAGATAATACATAAATAATGTACATATAAGTTGTTTTGTTTTAATATTAGTAGAGTATGTCATAGGCGAAGAATACTTTTGCAGACTGCAAGATGTGTAGTCTCTAACAGTATGTCTGTCTATACATTTAGTAAAATGGAGCATGCTTTCTCTTTTTACAGATAAATGACATTTAAAATTCTCAGATAACTTTCATTTTCACTCCAAAGCTTACTACGCTAATTCAAGTTTCTGATTACGTTAGCGTTACTTCAAACAGATTTTTATGTGATAGAGTCTTGAGGGTTCATGTTTATGCTATTTAAGCGACTTTTCTAATGCTGGTAAATAAAATGAAAAAGTTAATCATGTAAGATTTGGTGTATATTTATTTATTACAGCAGTGTGTATTTCTTATTGTAAATGTAAGGTATAATATTCGGTATACTATTAGTACTTGTTGATTTAGGATATACCAAATTAATTGCGAATATGGCGAAGTTACTTAAAAATATACCCTTTTATGTGGACGGAAATTATTTAATTAGGTAACACATCCATATATTACTTGAGAAATCATTTATTGCCTTTCATGGACAAAGGATTGCAGTTAAATATTATATGAACAGCATAATCTTTCTAAAAGACTCAGCGTTCACTTTCCTGTCTCCCGCTGTTCGCTCTCTCCCATCGCATTACTGCAATTGTAGCAAACCCTTCTTATTGCCAGATTACTGCTCTCGATATCATTAGAAATTATTATAATCGACAAAAATCAGGCGAATTTTTATTACATTGCATTGTCTTTGGAACATTTACATGACCTTTTATGTTTAGGCATGTACATATTTAGGAGAAGATTATAACATGGATTCCACATACTCAATTTATCACACGATGGGATATATAAAGCCCGTAGCCATATCTCCTTGTATTAACTTTCACCACTATGTGCTATGTACATAATTATTACTTTATTACTCTATGCAGACGCATATCCAAGAGGGAGGCATATTAAACATTTGTGAAAACGTGACTGTAATGCCAGCTCTGAAGTTCACGTGAAAAACTACAGTAGTGGTGAAAGTTTACATGGAGAAATTTAGGACTATAAAATTTATATATGCAACCCTGTATAGTGCATATTTTTATATACCATATATTGGAAGTAGGATGTACTGGAGTTATAAAGCAATACAAATGACATGGGTATTTTCTAATGTATTGCACGATGGTATGTACAGGGTGAGTCAGAAATATCTCACCTGGTTGCCTAGTACCCTGGTACCCTGGTACCACGGTACTAGGCAACCAGGGGAGATGTTTCTGCCTCACCCTGTATAAGTTGTTTAAACAAGGATACGACGAACTACAGTATTAACACTAATTATACCAGTAAATAGTGTACGATAATACGTTACTTTAGTAAATGATCATATAGGTAGGTATCACATATACACAATATACTACAGTATAGGTACATGTTCCGTTTTTCAAGCAATTAATAACCTGTTGACTGGAAGAGAGTCTATTATAATAGGTACTGTTCAAGCAGCTACAAGCTACACCTCCAGGCAAATATGGATCGGCGAGTATAATTTCTTAATAAACTGAAAGTATCATGTCTCATATATTGAATTTGCATAGGAGAGTATCAATAATTCAAGAGGATTCTATAATTTCTTTGTGATAGTTCATAGTAATATATTGGATCATAATAACTGGGTTTGTGTTGTGTAACTTCGCCATAGTGTATGATTAGCTAAAGCACAATAAATTAGTATTTGAATTATGGTATCGTGTATTGTTAATTAAAGTCGACTGTCGACAACTTCTCCAGGCCTCTCCAGAGCTCCCTGTCTGTCCGCTATTGACTTCAACAGTTTTCTCCTCGGGCCCATTTCGATTCCCATTGTTTTCAGGTCATTTTCCGTTAACAGCATTAAGGCCTGCAAAATATAGAAAGATAATAATGTATAACGGTGGGGAAAGTATCACACGTAATACAATTCACATACATAAAACCTAAGTACCATATAATCACTGATGCAAACAGTAGAGTACAACTTTGTGTCTATTTATATATGTACATGCGTACTTGCGTACTGAGAGACGGCGGATTGATCATAATTTGCATTTCTCCTTAGTATTGCAGATTTTTTTCGTTTATCGGATTTTCTATTAGTGGATAATACATATAATAGAAAGTTCCTGCTAGCGTATAATCTAATATGCATAACATTAAGTCAGTATAGTGGTGAAAGCCAAACGTCGGATGAGGATCGATATCAATATAAAGCACGGTGCGCGGTGGCGTTGATTTCGCAGCCGTTAAATACATCGGGTGCTTTGCAGATTTCCTATTCAATGAAGTAGAGAACGAGAGAGCTAAAGTAGGCATTAATACTCTGCATCATCCAAAGCCTGAAAGCAAAGACTTAATTGATTCAAATGTGCGGTAGTCGCTGTCGCTAGTCTAGTCTCAAAAACTGTGGCAATGGCATGTGGAAGACAACAAGCTAATATAATCGCTGCAGTAAGACCGAGCTAAAAGGTCCCACATGTCACATTGACATTGAATCCAACTTTCTGCGTAAGATATAACATACCCGTAGAATCAAAAACGCATTGAGATTGACTGCCCTTATACATAGGGTTTCAGTATCTACATAATTAGAGCGCCAATATAGTGCAAAGACACTGGTGTAACAGGAGTCGTACCTTAAATAAGTTGAGTATCTAGCCTTTAGCCTCTAAGCATACGAACTACCTAACTACAAAAGTAGGTACTTAATTCTGCTCTACATTAGGAGCTGGGATTTGCATATCCCGAAAAATAAGATTTTCCACATTTGCAAATGGCACTTTTCTGAGGATTGCATATTAGGCGAAGGGGATAAAACGTAGTGAATATTTGAAATAATGGTTGCAGATAAAATAATTGTATTCATTAATGGTAAGAAGTGGAAGGAAAAATAATATTAAGAAAGTTCTTTAATTAATTTCATGTTGCTCGAATAGGAGAAATCTTTACAAGGATTCCACAGCCATATTATTTATCATGGTTGTGCAAGATTTTGCTATTTTGAAACTTAATAGGTGCTCTCATTTAATTAATTTCTATGTAGCAGACATTTTACACTACCTCATAAAGCTTTCCGGGTATTTGTGTAATATGTACATATTTACTGTTTGTAGGTTGCTTTGTATAAAAGTTGCGAGTATAAGCACTTTCAAGAAATTCCTCTTGCCATTAGAAAGAATGGAAGTCCTGCCCAATAATTGCAAGTTAAACTCATTCTTTAGTAGCTTTAGACAACTCCGAATTACTTTATAAAGTTAAGGGGACATAGAGTTCCCAATTTGTGAACAACATAGGTAGGTAATACTACTGTACTTACTTTGAGTATCTTTATAACATACAATGGATACTACATATCATTGTATTTATTATACAAAATATACTGTGATTATTTATTGGGTCATAGCTCATTTATGTAGTAGACAAGGAACACGATCATTAGCCAAATAGTTTACCTACAGTTAATAATATTTTATAAATCTAGTATATGCAATTCCAATTTCACAAAGCATTTTCACTTCTGCTCAATTTTCTATTACAAAAGTTTCTGTCTACAACACTATTCTTTTAAAAAATTTCCATTCATTTTGATAAAAATTGGACAGCCTTCCTTCGCTTACTTACTTTTCTGAGTCTACTTTGTACTTTGTACTGCTTTCACATGTAACGTAAGTTAAGTACCTGTCGTCTCTATCCTCCTACTGCTCTCTCAAATGTTTTAGCTTTCCACTCGGATTTCTTTCACAGACCGATTGATCTTCTATATTCTCTATCCCCAAGGAATTCGGTATACTTCCTTTACTGATAGTGCCCAATATTGCCGACTAACTAACTACAAATAGTCTAGAGGGGGAAAAAGATTTCATGCATTTGACGTAAATAATTGCTTCATGAAAAGAATTGGGGTATTGCAAGTATTGTGATAAAAACGCAAAATGTTTACAAAACTATTGAGCAATGTGTCCCATTCTGAATAAACTGTCGATAAAATGGTATACAAAAAGGCTAGCCGATTCAATGTAATTTTTTGGTAGTGAGTGAGGATTCAAGTCAATTGAAGTCAAGTCAACTGCTCCCAGCTTGCCCTGGCCTGGCCTGGTTAGCCTTAAAGAGAAAAGTGAATTGAGTCAGAAAGCTTAGTAGTGCAACTCGACCAATTCTGTGGCTGTTATACAATAGAAGTTGAGCTATTCATATTTGTAGGTATTTTGGATGTGACAATGCAGGACAATAACCGTGCATGTGGTACACAAAGCAGAGAAAGCATTGAAAGGGATAAGCGAAAGTAGAGAACAGAACAGAGCAGAAGAGAGAAAAGAGAAAGCAGGAGCGCACATCACAGGGAGAGTACCTAACGTAGTAAGTAAGTGATCGTTAGTGAGGAGAGAGAAGAAAATGTAAAAATGAAAGTGCTTTAGTAGTTCCAAGTGGAATTTCCCCGTTGCGTTTTAGTGGGACACAAAGAGAAGAGTTATATCTGTCAGTAGGTAGAGTACAACTTACTACCAACATAACAGCTCAGCTCAACTCCCTCAGTACACTACTACTACACTAACCTAATATGTAGAATGTATAAATGTACATCTGCTTCCATACATATACACCTACATACATACTTATACTTAAGTATAACTCCATATGAACACACACAAGCATTTATATGTCAATAGTCATGAAATGAGAAAGAATGCCTCCAGATATACTGCAAGATTACACATAAAAGCAGTATTATTACCAAAGAATGTGTGTATGTAAGTACATTCCACATATATATGTATGTACTTACTTACCTACATTAAATACATAGTACGTACATACTAGTAAGTCAACATCACCACGTAGTAACCCACTTACATATACAGACGGACAGTTATTGTACTATTATCATACTACCTAGGTTCTACTTATATGTACATATGTACAGTAGAAACCTTCAATGAATTTTGTTTGTACAAAAATGTATACTTATCTATAGCAGTACTATATCCACATTTGGAAAAGGGAGATGGATGGAAATGGAAGAAAAGTGAATCAACGCGATTCGCCATTAAAAACACGAAAGGATTGAATTGACTTTTGATCTGTGTCTGTTCTGTCCTGCCGTTCCTGATCCTCCATCTGTGTCGCCAAAACTTTCTCCTCTTTCATCTCTCCCTTTGGCATCATGAAATATTCAAGATTAGTTGGCTTCCATCTCTTTCCTTCACTTAACTTCACTTGTACACTACATTTCGGTTTTTTACATCCAGGGAAACTATTACATACATTAGATACCAAGGAAGGAATACATATTACTTACTTACTTATTATTATACATGGTCTATATGCATCTATCTATAAATCAGTATTACACAAGACACGGAATGGCAGCCATATGGCACGACAAAGCAGGAAAAGCTGATATACATTAATAGAACATACGTACGACATACAAAACGAGTAGAAAGCAACCTCTTTAAAATCTTTTGACTTATCGTTAGTGCCAATCCCATACACACGTACATGTATGTACCTTACTTTCCTACATCTTTTATTAATATAAATAAGTTTTCTGAATACCTTTTATCTTCCCTACCTTCACTACCTAACTAAATTCAGTGAAGATCTATGTTCAGTTAAGTAATTCACTTCGTGACATATTATATTAAACAAGAAGCCACTCTAGCTCCTAAAGACAAGACACGAACCGAGTCACAGTTAAAGTCAAGTTATGGAAAAGCATCGAGCCTCGATATCTTATCCAGTCTAGTCAGGATTTTCATTCTGGAGTTATTATGTCTGTATTGAACCGACGTGGGTCGAGAACGTAATCTTATTCAGTTATTCACTGAAACACGAGAGAAATATAGAGCAGATACCTACCTAAAATAATTGCATAATGACGTGCGATTAGTCAGATAGCTACCTAAAAAGCAATAACTTTTAATAATCTCTGAAACAGTGATAAGCAAAGTTTTAGTAAGGCATGGAAATACTATATATATGCATATGTTGCAGGTATTAACCAGAATCAGGCATTAACATTAATGCCTAGACAATAAGTAAAATTTTCCCCAAATTGAAGTTTTTGGCCATATGTAAATGAGTATTGAACACAATATTTCTTAAATTGAATTTATCAGCCTGATAGAGTAATTAACGGGGATAACAAAAAGTGTTACCTCAAAAATTTTGGATTATAAATGTCCTTACGGGCAGTTACATTTTTGAATATTTATAAGTGCCTAGAATCTAGAAAATAGGTATTTACAATTATAATCATAAATTGTTGAGGTAACACTTTTTTGAATCCCCGTTAATTGCTCTATGAGGCTGGTAAATATTCAATATTAAGAATTTTTATGTTCAATACTCGTTTATGGCCAAAAACTGCAATTTGGGGAAAATTTTGCTTATTGTTTAGGCATTAACGTCAATGCCTGATTTTGCTTAACATCTGCAACACATACATAAACATCATTTTTCAACACTTGACATTTTGACATACTCAGTTGGCAACTGGGTGAAAATTTATGGCGTAGTAGATAGTATCATACAAAAACACTTCAAAAGAACTTGTTGACAAATCTGAAAATAAAATACACGAATGCTTAATTATATAAGTCTTTTGTAGAATAATTTAGTCAACGAATAGTCCCTCACTCGAGATCTATGTACCTACAAAAAACGTATCTCGACAGCAGACTGTGCAGTGAAAATCGAAATTCAAGTAAAACGCACAATGGGTACATTTGGTATGCTTGTGTGTATTTCAGAGTCAGAGGTATGGCAGTGCAAATACAATTACATTAGTGAGCTAAAGGTACAAATGGACGATCAAAATTCAACAGTGTTAATACGCAGTGGAATTTCCGCTGCGTTCATACATAAGACCCATAGTAATACCCTAAAAGCCCGTTTCCCATTTTCAAATTAATTACTCTTGTGATAAACGCGTGTCTCACATTCGATCATATTCCCATTTCAAAGCAGTATACTTATTATTGTTGTCAGTAAGCTATTGCTATTAACATCGCTTTCAAATTGCACTGAAGATCATCGGAGACCACGATGATATACCTATGCGTATATGGTTGTTTTCATTGTTATCTCTTTAAACTAGTCGTAAGACGATATTTAGTTTTAATGAACAGCTGTATACCTACAGTAGTTCATAGTTAAGTATATACGAGTGAAAATTTGTCTGAAGTCTGAAGTCCCACCTCATACCACTAATATAAGTGTGTGTCCTAGTTTCAACAACGAAGGGCTATGCATTCTTAAATAAAGCATCTACTGCCAATGATAGACTCATTAATTACTAGTAGACACCATAAATTCCGTAACCTCGTTAAATAAAGTGGGTAAACTGGGAGTGAAAGATAAAGAGCCATCGGAGGGCTCAGACAAGACCACAGCCACAGACAAAAGTGCCCAGGTCAAAAAGCATGCGAAAAAAGGCATTTCTTCAAGATAGCAAAAAAGAGGAAATTCCTTATTTATACTCTCAGTAGATATCCCAGGGACAAGCAGATCTCTTTTTGAAGTCAGTCACTGAAGAAATAACTACTACTACTATGTGGGCTTTCTCTCATCTCCTTTCTAACTTTGTTTACTCACAAGCAACCTCTTTACACAATACGCATATTTTACTAACCATTTACCAACCCATTTATGTACAAACTAGTAAAACAGAAAATATAAGGACCAAAGCATGCAGCACAGAAAATGGATAAATAAGGAGATACTGAAATTCTGGCTCACTGAGCAAAGTGAGTTAATAATATAGTGAAGTAAGCAAGAGTTAGTAGGACCATGTGGTATCTAGAATTAGTAGTACCTATATAGACTTTAAATATAGGCTAGACTCACAAAACATACATATCGGTACAAATATCACGGAGCATAGAAGGAACAGCACACGTTTTCTTCGCCGTTGCACACATAATTTATCGCAAAGGACCAAGGACATTTTTCAGTTTTATTTTATTCTTAGCTGAGAATCTGCCTATCAAAAGTAGAAAGTTTATATTTACATTGCTTTTCTAATGTAGGTATTTAGTAAAAAAAACTAATACCTAAATTTTGCGGCCACTTTGAATATTCTAGTGCACAATGGAGAAAGTACACTGGTATAGGGAAACTTACAGTCATGTTGCAGTAGTATGTTGCTTTATATTTGTACCGATCTGTATCTGTATATACTATATGAAAGCAGTTAGCTCTGAAGGGATACGGATCCTAATTCTTGGTAATATATTTTATTACACACTGCGTACTGCGTAAATACTATGTGGTTGTGGAGCGAATTAAGACAGTTTGCTCCAAATACAGATATACCTACAGATAGGCAAAGTGTAAACAACTCCTTAGACAGACGGAATGGGTGTGGTGTGGTATGGACTGATGACTTTCTCTTCTTTAATAAGGTTTTCTAATGTAATGAAGGAACAATGCTGTATGTATGTTCCTATTTGTTGATGTGTCTTGCCTTGCCTCTGCATCATCATCGTGTACAGCAATTTTATTTTCCAAGTCCCACTCTACCACTAATGTACTACTTACTTTCGCCTTGCTATCATCGTCACATCGTCAGTTCAGTTCAGTTATTTAGGTATCTAACTATATTATTTATAAGAACAACTGGGTATGTTAGGTAGGTATCCAAAATGGACTTCGATACTACACATTAAGTAATACTTAGGACATAGACCGACTTACTACCCAGTCTACTTATACATAAAAGTACAGTACAAAGCACACCTAAATAAGGATATAAGTAAGTAAAGTACATAATATCGTCATTGTCATCCTTGTGGCTATCAGGTGGCTCCGTATAATTTAAGCTCTCACTTGAGTTGACTTGGCTTGGGAATGAGGAAAGTCTTGGATCACTTTATATAATATTGGATGAGTGTAGGATGGAGGAAGCTAAACAGCAGGACTATTAGGATGTATAGAAGACCAACAACCGAACCGAACTGACTGGGTGACTGATGCATTGATGGACCAACGGAGCGAATAAAATGCAGAGAAGCTTCTTGCTGCTCATAGGCAATGGCTATGTTGGTTGGCTATGGATTCTCTTATGTTGTGTGTTATCCTAGATACTACTAATAATATGTATGTTACTTACTGGAACTGAACTGACTGGAACTGGATGGCTATATGGCTATGACTTGTTTTGGCTAGCTAACTGCACTGACTGACTGCGTGGACGGAATGAAAGTACTAAGAGAAGAGTGAACACTGTGATGTGGCTTTGCTAATGTATGCCATTCCCATTATGTCCTATCACACAACACAACACACTGCATCTCACGAATCCCAAGGAATGGAGAATGGAAATTGAAATCCCTCAAGCTGCGATGACACAGCCACTGATTCGACCAATAAAGCACGCTAACAGTACAACCACTACTGCACTAAACTAAACTACAGACACATAGTACGTACACAAAACACAATCTGTTTTTGCTTTCACTTCAAATAAATACATTTCCCATTTGACCCCTCTGTACCTACAGATAGTACAATGCTAGTTACCTATAGTTTTACGGTACATCAGCCTCCCAATCTTTTCCACAGATAGCAATACATAGCAGTGTCCGCCCGCAGGCAGCAATGACAAAAATCAAAGGAAATAAACATAAATACCTACTTGCTTTCCTCTGTGATAAATTGTTAACTGAAAAATATGCCACTGCATGTATGTATATGTTTTAAATTTCGAAACTCACAGTCAGACAAATCAAAAATATAAGATGTGCTTGAAAAGGATTTCTAACTTTGTATGAAAATGCAAAATTCCAGTTAGTTCCCCATTCGTTTTTACTTCGGGGTGAAACCCATGTGCCAGAAATAATGCTCCATTAGCCTTATGTCAAAACAATGCGTTTGGCCACAAGCCCCAAAACGTAAAACATTACTTTTCTGAAGGACATCCCCGATATCCAAACATCTAAAGCAGAAAACCCATTTATTTATTCAACTGATATGCCTGTTAGCATTATATTGTACTAGTACTGTCTGCATTACAATCTCCTGTCTTGCATAAGTAGATTGTGATGTTGTGATTGTCTGAGTAGAAATACCTACTTAATGTACTTTGCTGCACGATAGGAACTTTGCATAAAAGGACGAACAGAAGCTAAAAGGTAGAATCATTTTATCATTACTATCCATCTGGAAATCTCAAAGCATCCCGAAACCCAAAACCCCGCTATACAAAATCTAACTTTACCGAAATTCATGTGCTATTTTATATAAATACTAATACTACTAGTAAATATACACAAATTCTATACTTGAAGTCTGCCAAATGCTCTTTTCTAGTTTACAATCTCACCTGTAGGTAACATCTAAGCAACTAAAATTCTAAGTGGGATCAATGATTGATTACTATGTTTAAAGCTAAATTCTTCTATTCACAAACTGAAGTAGCGTAATCTGAAACAAGTTGACTGGCACTTTCTGCAAGAAAATGGCATGAGTGCACTACTTAGATTCAATGAAAATGAAATTTTCACACTCCCACTTACCTTTTACGAGCTAGCATTGCTTTCAAAAGAATCAGTCGATCAAATAAAGAGAGAACTTAAGGGGGACTCGATGGGTAGCACGGATAGGAGAACGGGTCACCAGTACAAGTTAGACAAAAATGGGTCACATA
>JAQFYC010000161.1:0-77413 GCA_034694165.1 Tomocerus mixtus | reverse complement strand
AAATTCAGTTAGTAATTTCAGTAGCCAACGTGTGTAAAATTAAGACAGATAGTAAATGCAATCTGACAGAGAGCGTAGGTATTTCCAGAGACAAAATCCGGATTACATAGCTACTCAGGCAGGCAGATTACATCACCATAGACAGAGTCATCGTAGGAGAGCGAGAGGTAGAGTTTCATGCACCTTGTGTACATATACATAGTTAGATGTAGTACTCCGATATAGCAGGGAGAATGCTTTTATGTTCCCTATTGTCTCTTTTGTCCAATTACTTACTTGAGAGAAGAGGTAAGAGTAATACACTATTTTTTGCAGTCTATTATTGCAAGAGGGAAAGTAGTATTAGTACAGATAGTTAGAAGGGATATATATGAAGACAGACCAAGCCGGCTACTTAAGTATCTACAATATACATACATACCAAAAGGCTTTCTTACAAGGGGACCTACTCGTTCCTTTAGTTCTTGGCAAAAACTGCCTTGCTAACGATAACGCTAAGTTAGTTTATTTTAGCTTGGCTTTCTACGCAACTCACGCACAACTTCCCATCAAGCACAAGCTAAGTAAGCAGAACTTTCTTTAAGTGCTACTCTAGTCAACAGCCAAAGAGGAGAGTAGAGGAGAACGCAGAGCAGACCTGCACCCTTAAAGATACATACTCATAGTTGATTGGAAATGAAACAAATCTAAAATGAGTAGGCACTAATATGTGTCCGAGGCACACAGGACCTTCAAACATTTGCAACTCCTTCTACTTTCACTTCTGTATTAATCAAACTAGTAATTCAGATGTAAATAACAATTTTTGCTGTATTGCTAATTAATTGCTAATTAAACATACCAAAACTTTAAGAAAACAAGCCGCGTGGGTTATTAGCTATTAATTACAGCTCATCATATGAAATATTTATCACAAAAGTTAGCATATTGAGATTTCATCAAAAAATAAAGTTGACATGTTTAAAGCAGCTGTGGAGAAATATAAAAACATGCTCGTGTAATTGCACTTCCATTTTAACATGAAAAATAATAAATACATGTTATAAGTATATTAAGTATGATAGTCTACGATTAAACTACCGTGTAATTATGAAGTTTGGATGTTTGAGAGAAAGATCCTTATCCATTGTGCCCACGACATATATACATAGTACTTAGCGCTATCAACTACCACTAAAGTGTATCAACTGAACTTGTGCTTTGCTATGAGACTCCGCTACTATTCTGGTCTGGCCGGAGTGAGTGAGTAAACTTCTGACTCAACAATTTTCTCTCGAATGGAAAATATACAATGAAAGAGAATTGGTTATTTACATTTATCGTTAGGTTGCTTATGTAGTTTAACTCATTGGCATGGTATGGCAGCGGCATGTCAGTTACTAACTACATAATATACAAATACTATAGTGCAATGCATTAGATACCATTATAATGTAATAAATGGAGTAGTCAACCTAAAGTAATGCTTTGAAACTGAGACTTAGATTACCTAATACAAGGAATACACAAACACGCTCGTATAAACCAGATACTTTAAGTAGTAGTTTGTTTCGCATCCGAATGCAAAAAAGATACTATATCAATTGATATAGTTTTACAAAACTTAACGTAAGTCTATGAACTTAGCTTGCACGAGAAAAGTATAGTAACGTTTAAAAAGGGAATAAGAAGAGAAAGTCAAAGTAAAGGGAGAAAGCAGAAGTCAACTGAAGTGAAGTCAAGTGAAGTGGTATGGCAGAGCAAGGGAAAGCAATGGAAGGCATGTTAGTAAGCTAGAGAATGTAATGTAATATATGTAATGTAATAAACTAGATAAGGTCTCCGTGGTGGAGACGAGGGGATAGGAAAAGTTTTAAATGGATTTAAATGGTGTAGGTGCCACTATCACTCTAGTGCTGCCAGTTGCCTGGCAGTTAAGAGCAAACTAAAAGCTGTCGACTGCCACCCAAAGAAATTGAAATAAAAGATTTATTATGCAACTATATTGTGCTTTCTCCTCTTTCTCCCTCTGACTTGACTCGACTTGACTTTCTCTTTCTCTCTAGTCACACTCACTCTCTCTGCTTTTGCTAACTACTTACTAGAATATGTAGGTATACATATTATATATACTAGTAGCTTAGCTATCTATTTGTATATACATTCATTCTACTTATACATTTAGCTATTTGCTAAATAAGTAGAAGCAGATACGTACCTAATATATGTCGAAGGCACATAATACTGCCTTCATGCATTTGTTTTGTCCACAATACCATTTGATTCTAAGTTACGAATTTAAAATTCTCACTTTAAGATAAATTTTCTAAAGATTTAGAAAAGCAAAGTTGACGATAACATTACATACGTCTCCCGTTAATGGTTAACAAGTTACACATTTTCAAAATCACTTTTCACCCTCGAAATATACATCGGTTTGGAATTGTCTACATTAGATTGTGCTAAGAAGAGCGTCCAAAGTCCACAGGAGTCTCTTAGACAGGTGGTGCTTCCGGTTCTAAGACACATCTACTTACAATTATATCGAACTACTATTTTGAATGAGAAGTAAATGGTGTAAGTATGCAGTACATGCACATTCCCTTAGTTAAGCGAAGAGAAAGCGAAAGAAAGCAGTATTGAACCGTAGGTACTACACTTACATTACGAATGTATTTACTATGTAGAAGTCACAGTCACGGGAAGTTAGGTTAAGTGAAAGCTATAGTTATTACGAGTTGCGAGGACATTGGACGATTTTGTAAGTATATCAGAGAGGTAGGTATTGCTACCTAAATACTACTAGAATAGATGGCATGTACCTACCTACAGATACAGATAGAAACACAACCTAGAGTAAGTTACATTACAGACACATTATAGAATATTCTGTTCCGTGACTATTCTTTCTGTAATACAGAAATGTGTATATGCGACCCTTTAGCTTTCGAACTGGATCCTACTCCAGGCCAGGCCAAACCAAGCCAGCCATTGTTTTTGGCTCATTTCATTCCACATTTTGGCCTTAGTGACTTTAGCCATGCTTTTGGCATTTCTTTGCCCTTTCATAGTTTTGTTTCCACTCAGAATACAATGAGTCTGTGATGTGACTGCTACTGCTTTCCAGCGTACTTACTAGGAAAATATTACAGTTTCCTTTCCTTATTTCCAATATTCTTATTTCTTTTCTTTTGCAGTGACATGGCCCAGCCATGGGTAGAATGGAATGGAAGGTTACTACTATAATATGTATTTACGGTAGGTAGTAGGTACTACACACAGTGTACATAATATAGTATACAGTGTTCGCTTTGCGAGGAAGAAGAGTAAATCATAAATCCTAGAAAAGCCTCGGAAACCTGATCTGATATTTTTAGAGCCGAGCTGAGCAAAAGTTTATCGATAGAGAATTGAGCACTTAATTCTGGAGAAAGTGGAAAGGATCAAGATACTTGCTTGCATAGATCCTACTTTCACCCATCCATTCCTTCATCTGAATTTTGCTTAGCTTAGCTTAGCTCAAAACATAGTTGGCTATATTATTATGCATGCATTTACCTACTTACTCCATATAAGGCAGAGTAAATGAAAACCTTAAGTTAAGTTAGTGACACAACTTTATCAGCTTATCGGAACCAGAAGCACAACCAGAACCAAAAGCAGACTCATTTCATTCACATACTTTCTCTTTCATACAAGGCATTTGCATATTTACTACAAGTAGTAAGTTAAGTACTTAAAATACCGTACTTCTGTCCTGCCCTGTCGTGCTCTACTCATACCTAAGTAGTTATACCACTTATACATGTACGTATACATGCATACTAGTAGTACATATCATAATAATTTCGCTACATTATAATATTAAGTAGGTATATATATGTAAGCAGATCTCAAACTTTAAGTAAATGCGTAACCTTCTACATAGTTACAAATTATATATACACTGTATCTGTAGTTCGTAGTATTTAGCTCAACTCTTTTCATTAGACGTTAAATTTGAATGTGGATGGAACACTCATGTCTACTTTTATGATTCTAGTACTTTAAACTCTGCTTTGCTCCTATTAGCTGAAAAGATTTATTACAACGTGACCTAAAGACTCCTACTTAAGCTACGACCCTTCTAGTACAATATGCGTAGCTTTAGCTATCTGCATAAAAGTTAATACAATTTCAAAACGATGAATGAAAGGAAAGTTATTTAGTTATATTACATTATATCACATTACATTAGAAAGAAACTATGTTGCATGGCACGAGTAGCTAGTTTGGCTTGCTTTGGCATACCAAGGCATACTAATGGCATCGTGCGGGATGTAGAGAGAGACAAGTCTTCCAAATGATGTCTGTCTCCAACATACCACAGTTTAAGCTTAACCATATCAGATCTTATGTATTTACACTACGTGTCGTATAGCATGTAGCTATTTAGTTACTTCAGTTTCTTTCACTTAATAATATGATTTCATTCAATGGGAAAAGATGTAAAGGTTAAGAAACTTTTCAGATACTTATAAGTAGCTAGTAGTATAATGGTAGAGTTTGCTTATATAGTCTGTAAGGAAAGAGGCTGGTCGCTTGCACGCTTGTATTAATGCCAGCATCGAGGTTCTATTCAAGAGAATCACATTTGATTTTATCAATTATGGCCCTAGTAGTGGCTACTGATGTGATGTGGGTGTGAGTGAGAACACGAGCTCGTTGTGAGATTGAAAAAAGCGAGGAAAGGAATGATATGTTTCTTTGTCCTCTCCAATCCTGCAATGACTTGCTTTGCTTTCACTTCGGCTAGGTTTATTACAACAAAGTGTTAGGTATCTATTTGAAAGGATAGAAGCTCCCACATTCTACTGGAAGAAAATACTTATTCTCATCTTATCCTATAGGTAGGAGTAGGAGCTAAAGATCTACTACAATACTAACTAAAGTTTATTCTCTACTTTAACTCATATGTTATACGCATACTACATTACATAGATATAATGTAAAACGTGTATAATGGATGACACCTTTGTATATTCTATACGGTCGGGCGAAATATTTGTTCCTGCATTCTAAATTTGATCTTAGCAGGTTTATTTATGTAGATAAGTCTTTTGTACATCGATTTTATATATGATAACTCATCTCTTGTAAATGTGGCAACTGCACACACATCAAAAGGTAATTCATCACTCACTATCTCAACTATACACAAAAATCTTCAATTATATTTACATCGTATTCGAATCGGACAACGTTCAGTGATTAAAATATTTTGAAAATACAACATTGTTACACTTTCAAAAATTTTTGACTTCATTTCAAAATTGACTTTCAATGCCCCAAAATCGAGTATATTAATTCATTAGTGAAATGTATGAGTTGCAAAAGGTTCTGTATACCTAAATGTAACCTCCACTATTTTCAGTAGACGCGATTGGTGAAAAGTTACAAAAATAAATATCTACCTTTAGAAAGGATCCAATCATATTGCGCAACCATGTACATGAGTAGACACGATACTTTGTAAAGTTTAACTTTTCTTTACACAATACATCCCTATACACCTACGTATTCCATTCTTCATTTGATTATATTATGTGACACTGTGTGCAATATTATATTAGGATATAATGCCACTGTTTTCTATTCTTATTCAAAGGTGAACGTTACATTATATATGGTGCCTTCACACAGGAAGTTGGAGTCGCCTAGAGATTTACATGTACAGGGTACTATTTGTTATTTACATACCAGACTCCTACACCCATACGTAATGCATATAATGTGAAAGTGTAGATAAGACAGATATTACTTCACATTATATCTGCATGCCCAACATAAAGATAGAAAAGAAGGGAGACAGAGACCGAAACGGGACGGAAGAACTTTCAGAAAAAGAATAAGTAGATACTCTATAAAAATAGGAGAAAGCACAGTATAGTGAGCTGAGTTGAACTGACTGACGCGACGTAGACGACTCACACAGATACATTGTGCTTCCAGTAAAAATGCACACTGGAAAGTGACAAAGGCGAAAAGAGATTTGACTGTTGTTCTTTGCTTCACAAGAAAACGTGTTCGCTTCTTCCATCTTGTTCTGGCTTGACTTCCCTTGTTCTGGTCTCGCCTCTCTCGTTTTACTCCTTTCCCTATACACTATATGCATATCTATATATCTGTAGGTACAGTATAGTTACATAAGCACTGTATACAGATAATACGGTGTGGTAAGTATAACTACAATGTTATGTTACATATCTGCTATTGTAAGTATGCAGTAAGTATATGCTCTGTTCTGTGTCCTACTTCAAGTGAACTTCCACTAACTCAGCACAGGAAAGCCAAAGTAATGGAAAGTAAGTAAGGGCAGGCAGAGTTAGGCAAGGCATAACCAAGGGAAGGCAGATCAAACCAAGCCAAGTCAAGAAGGACAGGACAGGCATGGAGAGAAGAACAGGACGAGGGAAAGCAGAGAAAAGTAGTATGTAGTATATGTAAGGTACCACAACCTTAGGCCAGGCCTTGCAAGGCTCACATAGGAAAGCATGCCATACAATATCATCGTAAGATACCACTAGTAGTGTATAATATGTGTGTGTGTGAGGATAACAGAACAGGAGAGTAGGTTCGGTAGTTGGATTTGGATCTCCTTGTCAAGGGTTGACTGTTCTGTTCTGTTACGCTAGTTCCTTTCTTGGCTTGGCATGGCCTGGATCATCTATGGATGTATGTATTTATGTATTAGCGTTGGTATTCAAACTCATAATCGAGTATGCCTAGTCGGGTGACGCGATAATTACAAATGGTCGAGGATTAATTAAAATAAAATCTTGCAACGAAAATATCTCAACGCAGAAAGAAATTGCACAAAAGAACACGCCATTTTGCTTAAAAGACTTAATAAGTATAAATTTCATTATATATTAGACAGATTGACCTTCTGGAAGAACTTAATGTAGTGTCTTACTCCCAACACTTAAAAAGCAATGAGAGTTTATTATTGCATCAGTTGTCAATTATTCTAATTGGTATTCTTTAATTCTATGGTGTAGGTACACTTACTTAAGTCAGAGGGTTAATTGCCTTTTTATTGGTATTTTTATTCTTAATTTGTGATATTGATTGCATTGATACATATTTAATTCTTATTTTAATTTATTTTGCATTTTTAGATACCTAGGTCTATTCACAACTGGACTCGACAAACATACAAACGCTAATCTAAGTACAGTATACGATTTGGTTCTCTCATTCCCTTGGCTTTGGCTACGCGAAACTTGGTCGACTACAAAGGATCTATCCACATTCCTTTCTTTCTTTCCCTGCCCTTCCTTTGGTTCAGTGTATGTATGTATGTATGTATCTATACTTTCACTTTCCTTTCTTTACTGACTGACTCAGCCCAGTTGAGTTGAGTTGAGTTTCTCTTCTTTTTCCACTTCTCCAGCTCAACTCAGCTCAGTCACAAAGGAAACAAGAAAAATGTAAAAAGTGATGCTTCCTTAGCTTAGCTTCTTTAGCTGGGTCACCAAATAAAACAGCCTGGAGATTCTCTGTGTTTCTCTCTTTTTCTTTAGCTCGTCCCACTGAGATCCCATTCCACATTTGTACTACTTGCTAGCTATAGATGCCACGTCTACAACTTTCTCCTCCATTACCATTGTTCTTGGACTACTCTGCTAGTATAACAGTTCTCTCTGTATAACTAGTATCACTCTTCCTTCTAATAAAATCTAGAGAAATACATCTTTTTCTTTGTGTTACCAACTGTTTTATACTTCTGTCTATTACTATTATTATTTTATAGTAGCTGTGGATAACAGTGCTCCTCATCTTGTCTCAGCGACTCCCTCCTCATCCACTATTTAACTACCTATAATCTTAACAGTACTACTATGTTAAATAATGAGCCAGCAATTGCCTAAAACCATGGTTGTTGTTTGTTACGCACATTGTGTAACGACACGAACATAAAGTATAATTTGCAATGACATTAAATCATTTGTACACCTATTATCATTCGTATTGTAGCTAAACACACATTATATCCGGTAATTATTACGGGTAAGGCTTAGCAAAACTTCGCAAAGTCTAATTGACTTCCGTTCACCTATTCTAATTATGCCTGGGTCGAAATGTTGGTTTAATTGAAAAAGTCAGCAATTTAATAAGCATTGAGTTATTTTATTTTTTCCTTCAAAATTAAAGTTGTAACTTTGATGCACATTTCGGTGGTATTTTTCCTACATATGATGCAAGCAATTGGAGAAAGTTAATCATTGAAAAGTTAATATACCAGTAGACATCTGATATCACATTATTGTTTCAAAAATTTCAGTGAAGTATTTGGATCCAAATGCCGCAAAAGTTCTTACATTGAATGACATAGTACAACAATATTGAACATATTGTTGGCATTTAGGTTTTATAAAATTTGGGGTTTCTACTAGGTGGTAGGAATTAACAAATTTTCGTAGTTTCATAACTAGTGTCAGAATCAAAAACAACCATTGCATTGCATTACGCTTTACTTTCTATACACATGACAGGTAGGTAAGTAGTTGCGAGTAGTTTTGCATAAAGTATAAACGCATTATTTCTAGTGTCGTACACCAAAAAACCAAACATATTTCAAATATAGAGATAAAATTGAGCTCTATAATAAAAGCATTTAAAAAAATTATTTAATGCCTTTCTGTCCATTTTTCAAGGATTTTATAGGCATGGCATACTCCTACAGTTTAAAATATCTTGCTACATAAATAATACAGTAGAAGGAGGAGTAGGAAGAGAATATGAACGTAAATCTCTGTCCACGTTCGGATTCGGACGAAGTCATACATAAAAATGTGTCCAGTTTGTATAGTGGTAGTAGTGTGGGTGGTGTAGTATGTGTTATATGCCATGCGATGCCATGCCACGCTTTGTGCTGATTGAATTAGTCTGTCAAGGAGGAAAGGAAGTTATATAAGTGAAATCACTTGGCAGCTAGAGAGTTGAAATAGTATAAGGACACGAGTTTAAACTCTCTAACTCTAACTGTTGTAGGAAATAGGACGTAAATATTAGAAAAACATGTTTATGTCTTTTCACACGTTCAGGCACACTAAGCTTTTGCAAAACTTTCTTTACACACACATAAAATAATCGCTCATACATGCTATAAGTATCACTTATGGTCCTAACTCACTACGCATTTCCGTGCACGCATGCCTGCGTATGTAAACATGAATATTATAACACAGCACAGCAGAGATTCATGCTTCTATTGTTTTCCAGTACGTGTATAATGGGAGAAACTAGGAATTATATAATACACATACCACAGCATCTCTGTGTCTGTACTATACACATTATTGGTACGCACACATATAGTACGTATTAAATATGATATTAGGTAGCTTCTAACTTCTATTACAAGTTTCCGTATGTTACTGATATTAAACAGTAGTCTTAAATAGAGTGTGAGAGGAGCCAAGTTAGAGTGAGCCAAAATAAGAAATTTGCGCTTAGGAAGCTTTTTCTGACTCCAGCTAACGATTCCTAAGAAGGGGGAAAGAAAGAAATGAAATAAGAGAGAAGGCTAATAAGATGTGTACAGACAGATAGTCGTGGGTGTATTGTATGCAGTGTACTCATGCTCTTCTGTAATATTTATGTATGTGTATAAGTAATGTAGTAAGTGGAAAGTATGGAATTAGGAGTGATTATATCTAGAATGATACACAAGAGTCATAAAGCCTTATATAAACGTTAAGGTTACATAACTATTATACAATGCATGAAGCATAACTTTATATACGAGTACACCACATAAATAAGTAGGTAGCAGTACCTTACTAGGTAGTAGTACTAGTAATACCTACCACAATGTATACTTAGTATACGTAAGTGTACTGTATAAGTAGAAAACTTTTTAACTTGTGCCTTGTCTATCTATATGTCTTTACATATTTCCCGTAACCTTCCTATAAAAGGCATATCTTTACAATGTGATTCTACATACTTTGTAATATATGTATAGCATTGAGTGAACTCAGCATAAAATATGTCTATACTGTCACTATACAGAATAGTAGACATTATGTATCCTAAAACAGGTCTAGTGTACTACTGTATCTGTATGTAGGTTAGACTAGGTACACAGTGTACTGTATTTAGTTCAGAGTGAAAGTATAGAGAAAGTAGGGCCATGTCATAGTCTAAACTATGCACTATAGTAAAGATGAGAGAGAATACCCTATAGCCACATGTCCTTCGTTTGTATAGAGAGAAACTCAGAAATCAGGTCAATCGAACGAAGGCTCATGCTGAAATAAGGAGTGGGTGGTAATGCTCATCAGATCAAACGCTTCCAGATCTTCAGGTCTCTCTTTCCAAACCGAACCAAACCAGAGCCATACTATATAACCTTCCTATGATAATATGTACTAGTACAGACTATATAGTACTATACCAAACCAGCAGAAGGACACAACTGAACTGAACTCACTGGGTTCGGCCAACTTCGGCTCTCCACTTTCTTCGTCCTCCTCCACTTACATACAAACTCTGTAGGTAATATCCTACACATACAGTACAGTACACACAGACAGAACATAGAATACTCTCTCCTACTTTCTCTCCCTCACAGTCACAGCATCCAATCCAATCCCATCCCATCCACAATCCTATGTGTAGTGTGTATGTAACTGAAGTACAGTAGTAGATTCAGAGTCAGAGTCAGCGAGTACGTAACCATAGAGTTCGTAGTAGTAAAGTAAAGTAAAGTTAAAATCCTTTCCCCGCTTTTTCTTCCCCATCTAACTATATGTACATTATTTTACTTTCACTCCTTATGTCTAGTCTGCATGCTTTCCTTT
This sequence comes from Tomocerus mixtus, assembly GCA_034694165.1. Classification (NCBI taxonomy): domain Eukaryota; kingdom Metazoa; phylum Arthropoda; class Collembola; order Entomobryomorpha; family Tomoceridae; genus Tomocerus; species Tomocerus mixtus. The sequence goes on along the minus strand of JAQFYC010000161.1, from coordinate 66,584 downwards.
CTCTGTGAAAGAGCTCTATAGTATCGCTCCGTAGCTGTAGCGAATTCTTGTCGTAGTCGTAGTCGTAGTGCACTATGGACCGTTCGCTGACTCTTGCCTGGCCTGAACTCAACTCAACTGAGTCTAAAAGTATAATACCTATTCCATTAAGTTTCTACTTCTATTCTATACATAGTAGAGACACTGTATTTATAAATATGGCTAAACTATAGTATTATAACTAACTTAGCACGCTGTACTGTAGTGTATGTACTGTACACATATTCTCTAGCCGGACGGAATGTGTGTCAGCCGAGGGAAGGCAGGCCAAGGAAAGTTAGAGTGGGAAAGAGAGAAACAGATCCACATTTGATCGTAGTGAGCAAGAGCGAACTGTTCTACTGTTTTACTATTACACTACGAATATTTATGTATGTACAGCACAGTGTATTGCATTGTATTTGTATTGCATTGTATGAGTAATGCTTACAATACTGTATTAGTATAGATTTAAATTTTATGTAGCTTCCTTTCACTTTCCTAGCTGTTGTATTATTGAACGTCTGCCTTTCTTTTCACTGTTCTCGTCTGTTGTGTCATGTGTACTGTATTGTATTATAGTAGTAGTAGTCATACCTAAATGGGCTACCCTGTAACTACACTATGTACATACACAAATCAACAATATGTAGTATCTGTACTACAATAGATCGCCAAACCAAGCCAAACCAGACCAGGCCACTAAACATTACGACATAGATTCTATGCCTAGATACATACATAAAATAAGTATGGATAGTATATGTAAGATTCTATTGTAGGTACTTAACTTACTACTTCCTAGCATATAAGCTCATAGCACAGCAGAAATAAATCGGTAACAACAGAGTTCACGGAGGGAATCCAAGCTGTGGGATGTATGAGCATTCGTAGTAGTCTTTCACTTAGTTTCTCTGTCGGATACCTTTTTAGATGCCCGCATGAGTCTGCCAGTGATGAGGATTCGAGGTCGTCCGCTTAGTTCACCAATTAACAGTGAACAACCGTTATTATCTTATTTCACTCGAATGCAGGATCAGAATGCTGCATTTTTAACAAAGAAACGTCAAGTGTTTTCATTACGCCTTGTAAAACATTGTGTGCATAATAATACTAATCTGCTTGAGGCACAATTTATATTGGTTGGAATAATTGGAAACTACATACTCATGTTTATTTTACTACCTTTGTTAGCTTAGTTAAGTATTCAGAATTCTGTAGTGTTTCATACGCTGTAGAGGCATAGAGAATTAATAACACATTAGACATAATTATTAGTAGTCTAGTCGGACTCTTTGCCCCTTATCTATATATATCCCTTGTAAATAACCTTCATTATTCACATACAGGTACTTTAACAATTTTGAAAATTTTAATGAGGCAGGTCCATTGCCTCATGCGCCACATTTTTCAACATATTTTTGGTACTTGACAATTTTGAATTGTCAATTGTCGCCGAGGGGAATTTTCGCGTCACCGCAATTTTAGACATGGCCTATATACCTGTTTGCTAGCAGATAAATTCCCTGGACATTTAATTGTAATTTTATAATAGTATATCAGTAACGCGGCTATATATCTGAAGCGCAAAATTGTCTGGTATCCATGTAAATCCTGTTCTAGGTTTGGCCACGAAAATTATCGGAAAAGTGTAGAACTGTTTGCAATTTGCAATATGTATTAGTTATGGCATTGAAATTGGTCCCTTGTATGTTTTTAACAAGTCTAGAACTGGGCATAAAATGTCATAATTAAGAGGCTGATGAGTTACCACCGCTTAAACTGTTCAGTGCCATTTAAAATGTCAACTACATAAAAAAACAGAAAAGCCAAAATATTTGTTTACGTACACCAATGTCATAATTAGTGCATATTGTAAGCTATTTATGACTTTTGCAAAGCAACTTCGTCTCCACATCTGAATCGCAAGGAACAGGGATGTCTTTTAATGATTATTATATGTTATTTCTTCTATGTATCAGTAAGTCAATGAATTAGTGAGTTAGCTAGCTTGCTGGGGGACGGACGCACAGACAGACATTGCGATTATATAAGCCATCTTCTTTATATACTCCGGCGGGCTAAAAAAAGAAAAGAGGTACATACAAAGTATTTTCATTCTGTGAACTAAACATTAAAAATCACACATGGAAATTAGTAATTGCTAGGAATTAGCAGCATAATAACTGCAGTTCATAATATTTTATTGTTTAGGTGCCTACCAAAGGTACACTTAACATCAATTTAGAATGGTCGAATTTAGTTTAGTTTGGCCTGCGTTGTTTGATAAGGACAAATAGTATATGTATGCAGTAGTAGTTTTAGGGAGTGAAAGGAAAGCCGTAGTTGTAACGTAACGTGTAACGTGTATACCATTGTAAATATGCCTGTGAGTGAGCATGTAAGAATAATAGTACTTAGGCACCTACTCCTGCTCTGTATTACTATGTAGTATGTAAAGGATGGATATTACCTATATTAAGCACATGCATTGTAGTAGGTATGTACAGTAGTAGTAGGTGCATTGATCGGGGAGAAAGAAGTCTTGCTATATACATTTACTCCATAGAACTGAGTGTAGCATTCAGTATTGTACAGTGTGTTTTGGATGTATCTGTATGTAACGAGAGAAAGTGAAAGAAAGAGGACTGGAAGTGAGCTAGCTCGGAATGAGCATCCCATCGCATCAGCTCAGCCTTCCAAGCCAAGTCTAACTCTAACCTAAACTAAACATGTATTTGTAGCAGAATGTAAAAACTATGATCTGCAAAGCATATAGTAGAACTACTACAGATATATCATAGTAAATACAAGTAGGTATGTGTATACATATAGACTAGTCTCCTGCATGTGCTATGTTTTGTTCCGTGAGAAGATCCCGAGTTGTCGGAAGCCGAATGGGCTTTAGAACCGAATAACGGGCCAGCCCACTGTCACCGAACAGAACACGAACCAAGTTGTGTGTATACAGCACAGCAGAAGACATGGGCATAGTTCTTACTTGCTTTACTACAGTACACGTACCTACTACCTACCTACTTACGTTACTGTAGTCTCCTAACTTTTGTATAGAGATAGAGCATGGACACATCCTGGTATGGTATGCTATCTGTATATACTGGGTAGAGTAGAGTGTTATTGTATGGTTTGACTGAGGCAGTCTAGTTTTTATGTATAAGTATACGAACGAATGTAATGTTTGATAATATAAGAATGGTTGTGGATATATGTGCATAGGAGTTGTATATAGGTAGTTGAGCGGAGAGACGAGGAATGAAAAGAAGAGAGAACTAGTGCTAGTTAGGAAGCCAAGGAAGGAGGCTTGTCCAGTACCAGAGCCAGCTCACCACCACAATCGTCGTCCCGAGGTCAGGAGGTCAGGACAGCACTCCCCCCACTCAATATAGCCCTCACCTGGAAATGTCGTCATGTCAAGAGAGGTAGTTTACACATATGGTATTTCTCATTTTGACACTTAATTTCCTCATCCTTCCTTTTTTGGTTACGTTTAAATTCTTATTTTCTCTAACCTAACTTTCACCATAACTTTCTTTTCTCTGTTATGTAATATTTAGTTCTAATTTTAGTATTTAAATTTAATTACTATTACTACCGCCTGGATTACCTAATTTAAACTTTCAACTGAGGGAGGTCATCAGTGTGGTCAGTTGGACAAGAAAACAAAAAACTACCTCGAATTGCTATTACACAATTAATACAAAAAGCTACTGCTAGTTATTGTTATTCTGCTCTACTCTACTATTAGTTACACTACACCATAATCCACGTAAAATAAAGTAAGTTTTGTGATTCTACAAAATTTGTGCGCAAAATGCAAGAAAAAGTGTGAAGTTGTAATAGGCAGTGCTACATGTTTTTTAAAATTGCCAAATAAAACTGCATTCTACTTTCTACTTACTTCAGTACTACTATTTACATGCAATAAGAAACTACGTCTACACATACTATTATTCTCACTGAATCCCTCTCCGCAAATAAAACCCGGAGCGTGTCCCCGTTCTACATTTGTAAGTATAAATAGTTATGTATTCGTCAACTGAGCAAAGAGGACCAACACCTTGATAATTTGGAGAAGCCAGAGAAATCAAAGGTTCAAAATTGTTTTCAAAGAAAGTTATGAGTATTAATTCTCTACTCCACATCGGGAAGAGGAGAAAAAAGTTGTAGAAAAGGGAGAAAGCTCAGTGAAAGGAGAGAGAGGTGAAAGTAGAGCGATGTGATCGATGTGGTTGGTGACTACTAAAAGAAAAGCGACTAAAGTTTTGAACCGTGGGTGCTTTCTCTACTGGTTTTGGGCGATGTGCTCTTCTCCTCTTCGGCTTACTATAATATTATCACCATAGATTTCTCTGCAATGCAAGCCAATAGCAAAACCAAGTTACTTTACTACTACATACTACCGTACACTAAGTACTTACTACGTATTATTTCATTCTACGATTCAGACTTTCTTCCTTACCATTTGTAAATATCTGTATGTATTACATATACTACAGTAATACCTATTTATTCTTCTATCTACTAATACAGACATACTCATCTCAATTTGATTCGATAGTGGGTCATTGAATATCAGATCCAGATCGCCGCTGTTTCTCTAACCCTGACTTGAGTTGTCTTGTCTTCCTTAGCCTTGCTTACTGTGGAAAGCTGAGTGGAGTTCAGTTCAGTTGACTTGGCTTGACTTTGGCTCGACTTTCCTCCTCTCTGATCTGATTTGGTGCACTGTGAAACATCTTATTGGAAATTATTGGAGAGTAGACAATTGTCTACCGTCTACTTAACTACATAAATATATCACATTCAACCAACACAAACCAAACTTGTGTCTATCTATCTAAACAAACTACTACTACTACATATTCTACCAAAATTTGTTCTACTTACTATTACACACTACATTCATATCTGAGTACTATATATTAACTTTCTACAGATATACCTATACTTTCTATACCTTAACTTATAAAGGTGGCCCGTTTGGTTTTTATTGTGTCTTACATATGATAATATATGTATTACGGTGGGAATTCAGAATTCGCCTTGTACTACTGTACCTACTACCTACCTACTTAAGTATGCTATATACTTTAAGTAAGAAATATCTTCTTATAATCCCGACATGCATAATATCTACATATACATTCTGTACTACAGTATCTTATCACTATCTATAATCTATATGTACTATTACTTCTCCAATCCAATCCGCTACATTCATACAAGTAATATATTTCGTTTTTGTGCTACTCTCTCTCGCCACTCTCTACTACAGTACAGTAACGTATGTAAGATGTAAGTAATGTAAGTATGCAAGGGAAAGTCAAGTGAAGTAAAAGTAACGTTAAAGCTAGTGTGCACGTTTATTACATATTATATATCCTTCTGAAATAAGGTAACATTACAGTGTGTGCTCGTCCTCATAGTTAATGTATGTAGTGTCTAGGTACATTTTCTATCCTGTGAATGAATTTCAGTGTGCCGTAAGTTAGAAAGAGGAAATATTGCTCTAGCTACTATTAACTTCTACTTCTAACGTATCTACATAGATCTACATAACTATCTAACGTGTCTCTGGATTGATATGGCTATGGCAATGGCTATGCTTTCTCTTCGTATGCATATTATGTATTAGGTACCTAAGTATATAACCACAATAATATACATATGTGCATAGATACATACATAAGGGAAGTAAAATAACTAAATAGTAACTGAAAGCCAGGAAAAGTAGGATAGACAAGAAAAAGAACAAGAACAAGACACTGCATTAGATATTACATGTTACCGTAACATAACATAACATAACACTACAAGAGTACACGCCATATTGAAATTCGGCCAGCTTTCAACAACTAGAACCAAAGCAGTCAGTTCTGTTCAACACAATATATATACATAGTACAGTAAACTATCTTGTTTTCTGTGTGCGTGTCTTACTCTATTGTCGTATATTGTGTTGCACTGACTGTCTAACGGTAACGTTTACCTATCGCACTTACTTTTATTACAACTACTATGTTTTTCCACTATCTACAGTACAGAATCTTGGGAGTCAGTCAGTATTTTATAAACCCGTAACTTTCTTCATTTCACAGTAATGCTGTCCGTTTCTTCCCCTTTGGTTTTAAATATGCATTGATCCCTATACACCTATGTAGCATTCTAATGACCTAAAGCGGTACCCTGCCCTACCTGCATTCCTAGCAATTTCTATGTACATATGTACGTACACATACAGTACAACGTAACGTAACATACTTACTTACTACAGACAGACATAACCTAGTGTCTACTTTACTACAGCTCAGTGCATAGGAATCCTTCCTTCCTGTCTTCTCTTGTCCAGTCCAGATATTTTCTGTGTACATATGCACTATGTCTTGTCCGTGTAATATAATGTACCTCTTTCTCTCGCTTTCACTCTGGCAGCAGCAACATATATTTTCACATTCACGCTATCTCTAAACTTTAGTGCTAATATGATCTAACTCTAACTCACTCCAATCCACTCACACTGAGTTCCGCAACAAACAACGCAGAGAAAAGGAAACACCAGACGAAACAGACTTTTAACCTGCCGCAGTGTCGAAACTTGTGACATATGACTGACTTTGACTATTAACTCCCAACCTAAAGCTTTATAAGCTAAATACGTTCAGACTATGTAGTGTATTACAAATTGTACCGTAAACTGTAAACTGTAGCGTATAATGTATACTATGTGTGTGCCTTTATTTAAATATTTTCTACTTTTCACTTAGTTACTTTAATTTCTTCTGAATCCCAAAGAAGTCAAAACTTAATCACGATTAGTTACTTTAAGTAGTTAGCTTAGTTTAATAAAAAATATTTTTTGTTCATTGTTTATTTTTTCTATCCACTTTTATACCCCATAGGGCAGTTCGAGGCTGAATTGTGACATGGCATGATAGCCTGATGTGATGAAAAGTTAGTTTAAAACTTTATGCATTAATTGTATTTATTTATCATAGACATCACGCGGAAGACGACCTTTCAAGGTTTGGGACAGCTCAAGAGTTTCGAGAAAAGCGTTGGTAGTTGCTTCATTAGAAGAACTTATAGTCAGAGGTATGCACAACATCTAATTAGCCTTTCTTCCTTTATGGTGTAACCTATTTACCCAAACCTTCGTGTGTTAATTCAACTAAACCCTCAATACTGTACATTGTATTTACCATATATGTATAAGGGTCGCTTCCCTATGCAGTTACTAATGTACAATTATAGGGGAGTCTATAGTACAAGTAAAGTGTTGCAAAATCTATCCTGTTTTGACATTACTTTCATATTACATCTAAAATTTATGTGATGAAAGGTCGAATGACATAACTGACTTTCTCATTTCATTTCCCCTTTCATCTACCTTAAACTTCTCTCTCGGTAGCTACAGATACAAATACGAGTACAATCTAATGATTTCCTTCATTTACAATAGCTAATGAAGTTCTGAATTAATTTTTCAATTTCTTTCTGACATAATTTAAGTTAGATAGGACATTAGGTGCTATAAAATGTAACCTGAACCAACAACAGGACATCTTTCCCTTTCTTTTATACATATTAGGTAGTTACTATCTGCAGTACAAAATAACTACGCAAATAACTAAGTGTACTTAACAAAATATCATTAACGTTTTAATCTTATTAACAATTTTCATTCAATTTATCATTATTGCCTCCTATATCCGAAATTCCATTCCGAATTAACTAATTTGACTAGGATTTAAAATGATTTTGCAATAATAACATACAGATTTGTTTTTTGTCATCATTAGAAGTATGGAAATTATATTCATACCTTGGTCAGTTATATATTTTGTTCCAAATAATGAGTAACATAACAGCCTGCAATATTTGGAAATACTATGCACTTACGATTAGTACCCAATATGCTGTGCCTACAGCTATTTATAGATGATTCAACAGTGTTTCAACGCTAACCTACCTGAAACAACTCTAGAGCAAATTATTTTATTTATTTAGTAACTCGAACTACCAACTTACGCATGAATGCACATATGTGTGTGTTAACGTATGTAGTAAATAAGTACCATTGTAAATAAATGTGACTGTACCATGAAGGGCGTGAGAAATTGGGAGTGGGAGTAAATGAAAGCGTGCGAGCGGTGCTGGAAACAGATGGGACTCAGGTGGACGATTCAGAGTACTTTCGGTCGTTGCCGGACAACACAGTCTTCCTGCTTCTTCGTCCGGGGGAACGCTGGTGCCCTGCGGGAGTCGATGTCATCCGAGCAGGTAAGTATTTCTATTCATTCCTACATAAATACATAAACAATAAGTAGCTTTCTTCAGTGTCGTGACGAGTGCTTCTCTTTCAGTTGATGTAAGTCTTAAGGGTGTTGATGTTGATGAACATTAGGTAGAGAAACTAGTACGTTTCTCTTATTTAGTCTTGTCATCACAAAAGTGTGACACATGAAATTCTAACTAGCATTGTAGTAGTTATGTTAAAATAGTTTATGTACCTCTTTAAGAGGAAAGTTTATGGAACATTGCATCTGTTTGTCATTTCATATCATAAAATGAATTGCATTGCATTAGACATATTTATATTATAATATGTAATGATAATACTACAGATATAATACTATAGTATAGTACTAGATATGATTTTGTGTGAGTATAATTTATAAGAATACCTAGGCTGTTAAAGTAAATATTGGGTTGATTCTAGTTTAGGTAATTTTGTGACCCGTGTTGAAGGTTGTATGTAGGAATTAATACTATACTAAATACAGTAGGTATGTATGGTAGCTAAAATCGTAATATCAGAAATAGAATTGACTTAGTCCGTGAAAACTTTTATTAAGCAGCTAGTAATCCACCGTAATTTAGCTATGTAGTACTATTTACCGTGATTAAATAGCTGCCCCGTGGACTTTCGAATAGTAATTAGGCTATTAAATATCTGTTTAACTGTTTAGCAATGCACATACAGTGGGTCAAGTAAATAATGAATAATTTGCTTTCTCTATTTACTATAGTATATAGTATATACTTTCATTTAAAATTCTCCATAGTAAATTTCTTGGCCCACTGTGTAGTGACTTGACATTCATTCAGAAACAATATCCGTAATAAACAGTATCAGCAGAGCCTATGCAGGCACTTATATTATATTTTAATTGCTATTATTTTACATTGTAGGATACTGACATTTAGGTACAGTATAGTATACTTGACAGAAAACTTTCTCTTAAATCTCAATGTTATTATTTGTACATTTTTTATCAACTTACTTAGCATTTCCCATTGTAATTTTAATAACAAGGGAAAGCCAACAAAGTTGTTGATTGAGTTATTTGTCTTGCTCTGCCTGGATTGGATCTCTATTATTCATTTTCTTCTACTCATTTACTTACATATTGTTTAGCCTTAACTTACCTACCTACTAGTTCATATAGCTACCTAAGTATGTACTTTATAACATAGAAATATTGACTGGAGAAATTACCTTAAATTATATTTTGCAATCCAATTATACATACTTATACCTACCTTTTACAGTAGTATTACTATACCTAGACCACCTATCTATGTGTATAAATAACTACCTTTTGTTTCTTACTTGTTTCAATTTCCTTTAAGTGCACTAATTATTATTTCGTACTTTTTCCTTTCTTCCTATCTTGCCTTTAATACAGTACCTGTGTACCTACCACCCAGTGACTACCTAACTTGATAAGAAGTGACAATATCCTATTACTTCCTTAATAAATTTCACAGTTTGAAGATTACATCAATGTACCTTGCCCTATAACCATTTGCCTTATGACTAACGTAAGGTAAGAATTTCCTTCCCTATACGTGCTACGGTACTTACGCACTAGCACTAAACGCTATATTGCTTTTTGCGTGCTCAGTCGAAATATAACGGTAATTGCTTACCTATGGTACTCTGCAGCCGAGCCAAGCCAATTGGAACTATTATAACATACCTATACTACGCATTATATAAGTGTAGGTAAACTTATCTGTATTAATAATCTTTGTCGTACTGTTGCCTACTATTGTACGTAACTACTTAATTTGAAAACGTGGAAATGACAAGGGTTAGTTGATCGTTGCATATCTTTGTAAAAATATTTGAGTTACCATTGAATGTTTAAGCGTACATGGATATAGTTATTTTTAGTTATTAGAAAATGGGGTTACCAATGGGCAAGTATTGTATAAAGACTTTTTTGTCTCACTGAGTGAATAAGTAGTTACAGATATTGCATACCTCCTATCGAGAACAAAAGGTGTGCATACAATTAATACCCCCATTTCGTGCTTTATCGCTTGCATGCGATCAACGTGCTTTCTACAAATTTCCCATTAACCAGTAGCTCTTATGGAGTTTTAGTCTCTGTCAGCAACATAAAAATCCTAACGTAAATTTACTTTCACTTCACATCAAAGTACAGTATCACAATAATAAAGGGCGAGAAACGTGTTTTCCTTTCACACAAATATGTGTATACTATAATATGCCAGCTATAGGCATTCTTGTTCGGCCAGCTCAACACAGACCAGGTGCTACTAGAAAAGAATACGTTTTATGTAAAAAATATGAAATATTTACATTGATATGTACGTATTTCATACAATATATTCTATCGTATATAGATACAATAGAATGAGTACAGGCAGTGTATGTAGCAGGTAGAAGTATTTCAAATACATTGCCACGTTTGAGTAGGCACATCTGTATTTTTATTTCTATACACTGCATGCACTGTTCTATGACAATGAAAAGGAAAGGATTGTTGAGTACAAAACTAGGTAACAGAAAAGGAGAAAGGACTACAATAGCACTAGTGATAAATACAAATCATTCATGTCAATGTCATATTTAGGAAACAAGTAATATTACATTTTGTGATGTCTTGCCTGCCAGTTGAGTTGAACGAGCACTCCTAAATATGATGTAGTAGCGGAATGAATTATATCGAGACAGATGAACAGTAAAATAATGATACAGTATGTATTATAGCATACAGGGGATTTAGAATATACAATGATGTTCAAAAATTGTCGACGAAACAAAATCGTTCCTTGTATAGAAACATAGTGTTATTACTTAGCTTTCTCCTTACTGTATATGTAATGTAAGCTAAATAGCTTTATTAAATTGTATTAGTACACAATACACAATAGTATTAGTATTTGTTCGCAATTATTTTGTTGCATGAACAAAGCGGAGAAAGGTTTTACATTTTACTATTCCCCAGTGCTAACGTTTTCTGTTCCTATCTGTACACAATCTAATACAGGTATAAGTTATGCTCGTTGGAAATATTTGTCACTGTGATTTATGAGCTCGGCTTTTGTTTATCTGATATCATAAAGCGGAAATTGAAATTTCTGAGAAGCGTGTACTATTCTCCCAAAGCTAAGGAAAGATTTTACGGTATTCGAGAAAATTAATCAGGAGATTTTGCGTTAATCAGGAGCATTGAAGATTTTGCGAAACTAACGAAAAAATTTAGCTCGCAAAGGAAATAAAATTTGCAATGCGAAAGCTTTTTGTTCTATTTCGTTATTGTTGGCAATGCTGCTCAATGGAAAATGCAGGTGAAAGCTTACAATTCCATAATAGAATGATTAACTTTCACTTTCCGTGCAGCAGAGGAACGTTGTGAAATATTTATTATGATTGACTGTTTTTGAACCTGTCTGTAAATAGTGCAGGAGAGTGGGACTGCCTTGGACGTGAAGTGAAAGTGACGTTGAGTGTAGGTGCTACATATTTGTTCATCATTTGAAATGGGAAAAATCGACTAAGAGCTGTAGGTAGGTAGAGTACAGTTGAGTGGAGTTTGGTTTGATCTGTAGGATGCACGGCTCAAAAGTTTCCTAATTAGCCCGCCATTAATTGGACATATGAGAAGTTTCTTTGGAAATCGGAGAGAGGAGGCAGATGCCTCCCTCCCGTTTCCTTTCTAGTGGCACATGAGGAAGCATTAAATCCACACTAGCGATCTCACTTTCTATTTGTATTTGGAGGTAGCAGCTTAAAACAAGCTAGCATTGATAAGAGGTAAAGTATGGTATCTAAAGCTATGGCTAAGTCCATGTCCTAGACGAGGCCAGGCCAGGAACCAGACAGGCCTGCTGTTGATGTTCCTCTAAGTTCGTGCTCGTCCTCCCTGTCTTTCGTTTTAACTTTAACTTCGCATTCCTCATGTTGAAGAAAGTTATATACTTATATAGTATCTATCGGTTTAAGATTTTTTGGTTTGAATTAGAGCGATGATTGCCATTCCACAGAGAAAGTTTATCTTACAGACTAAATAACACTGAATATCTGTAGACAAGGCAGCAAGCAAGTTAACTTGCAAAGGCTATAAGGAAAGCCAAGGCTCTTTGAAAAAAGAAAATTTAGGTGAAAGTACTCGGAGAAAGTCTGCAGGCACAAAGAAAAATGTCAGGTGTTGTACTTATACTTCCTGTGTAGGCTAGGAAAGGCAATTCAGGCCACACCAGACCAGGACAGGGCAACTTCATTCCTTCATATATTCTTAAGCCCCTACAGGCCAATCATATACCTAAGAAAATCTTTTCAGACTTCCTGTCACTGTTAAAAGCTCTGCCGCAGGCAGCACACTTCTTCATACTCACCGCTTTCACTATTATGCACGAATATGTACAGTAACAGTGAATACATCACTCAAGACCATAATACCACGTAGTTTATGGTGTCAGCTTACTTGCTTCTTGTAATGTAACTCACTTCGCTAAACTATGCAATGAAAGTACGATCTTGCTATAAATATTATTAAGTTAGATTCTAGGACGATATCTTTTAAAGGCATTTAAATATTTACTATAGAAAAAGCCACGCTAAGCCAGTATTGTAGAAAATACTTCAGCAATATATCCATTGCATATAAGTAGTACTAAATACATTATTATATGAAGTAAACATAATAGTTCGTGGTTGCAGCACAGTATGTAGCTACGTTTATAGGGAAATTCTTGTGGTTGGATATAAATGTTATCACATTTCCAGAAAGTAGTTTTTCCACCTTGATATCAGTTTTCTGCGGTAAGGCAATGCTTTCACCAATGAGATTTATTTATTAGTTAGAGCATAGATGCAAAATACTTTGCCAATCTGTTGTTTACGCTAGCTTGTTACCAATTAGTCGGAAACTATTACTATTGCCTTGCTTACCATGTAGTTGGCATAATTCAGTGACTATAATATTCATTTATTTATATCATATTTTGGACTTCTTAAATGAAAGCGTAGACTTCTAGGCTAAATCAACATATTATCTTAAGTATGTCCCATGACCTTTAGCAAATGTGGGGAGAACATTTTTACGACGTTAAGCAGAATTATGCAATTGCACTTAACAGGAGTCAATAAAAAGTGTAGTCTCGTACACGTTTGCGTTTATGAGAATTCGCTATAAAATAATATCGTTACCACTAAAGTTAATACCAATGTACCGAAAGAATTACTTTGTACCGCACCTTTGTACGCTATTAACAAACAAACGACACTACAGTGCTCAAGTACCCGATTGATAAATACATATAAGCTTTCTCTTACTTTCTCCACGTGAATACCTTCCTTTCGTATAATTTCAGAAGGTTTTTCATTTTTGTGGCACGTTTTTATAACACTTCTGAGAATATTCGAAAGAAGGACACATGATTGCTGCCCTTGTTTTAGTTTTCACGGAAAAAGTAGGAGAAAGCTTATACATTTTCACTCACGGGAATCAGGCATATCAAATATTTTAAGGGCTCTGACGAACGAAACTGCTTTTTGACAGAATTAAGTAGGATTGCTCATCAGTTGACTATTGTAGGCATTGACAGTGAATGCTTTTTGGCTTTATATGCTTATTTTCATTGTATGCAAAATGCTTTCCTTCGCATGTGCATGCATAAGGCTGAAATTATTCGCAAGCTTACACTTACACGTCAGTATCGTTAGCATATTTAAAATCTCTCCATATCCAAGTCCACCGTTTTGATACGAAATTTTTAAATCTATTGTAAGCAAAGCATTATTAAAGTTCCCTAAAAAATTCCAAAGTTATAAATATTGAGCTTCTATTTTTGAATGAAATAATAAAAAAAAAAACGAGTAGAGTACCCACCAAAGCTTTTGTAATTGTATAATTTTCTTACTTTTGCATATTATCATTACTTTTACTATTATTCCTACCTAAAGAAAGCCACTCTCAAGTCACTATAGTAAATAGTAGAAATGAATTTTTTGAGATCATCAAAATTCGGTGGATTAGGCTGTTCTGTTCGGTTGTACTAACAATAAGGAGCACTTGTTACTATTATAAGTATAATAGCAAGCTATTTGACAACTACTTACTTTTGCATACAATAGTAATAGTATACGTATTACCATTATTACCCTACATAACGCATACTCACAGCAGCTGCGTGTACATATATATGCATTGCATATCTACCTAAATAGATAAATTTTGGCAAAAGTCCAAATTTCGGGACCATTTTCTGCACCTTTTTCTTCGAAAGTGAAATATCGGCGGAATCAGCTAAAAAATCTAGTACCATAGATATAGATAATGAGAAAGTACTAGAATATACTAGACAAGGAGGTACAAATAGTTAAAAAGTGATTATTTAAATGCAGCCCTGTCCTCGATTCCGAAAATTGTGTGTGAGGCGATCTCCTGTTTGGACTTACAAGACGAAGTGCCATCATGGAAAATCATGGAAAATCGGGGAAGAATCACAATTGTGCTCACGTGGGATCAGCGCCCGCCAGCAGGTGCCTACTCCAACTACTCTTCTACTTCTTCGCATCCCACGCTCGCATCCACGCACAGACATGACGCTTTCGCAAGGCACATCTCCCCCAACTCCCTATCTCCCGTCTCGCTGCCGCCCGCCGGCCAACTCTCACCACAACTCCCTACTTCTTCTTTCCAAAGTACGCCATCTATACTCATACCTTTTCTCATTTCCGCTTTTAAACTCATTTTCAGTTTTCTTCCTCTTTTTTTGCACCTCCAAAACTCTTTTCCCAAACTATCACTCAACTAGCTCACCGCAAAGGACTACTATCTCTTATGTTTCACTCTTTTCTCCATTTTCTTCCACGTGATACACATATGTACTTGACACAATTTAAAAAACTTCGAATTTTAGCGCCCGCAAAAGCTAATGGCGCTGTAATCAGTAACAGTAAAATATTATTATAATGAGTGACGACTTGGGAAGAGAAAGTATCTTTATACTAGTAATTTAAATACCTTTAGCTATCTCTAGTGCCAATGTGATCATTTTAGTAACAGTTTAAAATAGTTCAATTGACAGGACTAATCTGTGCAGTAGCATAACATAATATTTAGCAGCACCTAAATTAGTTGTTTTTAAGAGTTATGCTAAAGTATAAGTAGATTCGTTTATATGTAACATTATATAATTTTCTAGAGAAAGTCGGCAAGAGAAAAGTTATAATCCTTAAATATATATCCATAGTGTGAATGAGTGTTTATGTATTGCTGTGTCGTGTGATTAGTTAATACTAAAAGTAAGAACTAAAACTAACCTTCCTGTAGCGGTCAAGCCTATTAGACGTGATGTGGCATTAAACTAACATTTGGTATCAGATTTATTTATTATATGTTTATTTAAATAATTTAATACTTGTATTTAAAAATGCTTTACCCGGATAAAATAGTGGTTGTGGAGCAAGTAGGTAATATTGTTTTGTCGTTTTGTGTTGCAGGTCTCCAAGTGGGTCCAGGTGGGAAAGTAGGAGTAGGCGGGGGTAGAATGGGAATTCGAACAATGATAACGAAAGATGGGAAGCTGGAGACGGTGATTAATGACTTTGGTCCGAAGCCTCCGACGATCACTGTGATAAGCCACGAGGATCCGCCCTACGACAGCGTTCCACGGTCAAGCCGAAGTGTTCCTCCTCCACTGCCACCTCATCACGGTGCTCCTCTTCCTGGTCACCCACTTGGCCCTCCTGGGCACCACCATTACCAATATGGGGGCCGTGGCCTTCCCCGACAGGGCTCCTCATCCCTCGAGAGCACCTCTGGTGGTCCCACCGCTCCTGTTCATGTTCATACTGTCGAGTGCTCCCAACGAGGCCATTTCCCGCCTCAGCATCCTCCTCATGGGCCAGGCGGCCGTGGAAGCCCGCCTGAGCCCTCCTACTGTGACTTCCACTGTTGTGCTCTTCATGAAGAAGGCAGAAAAATACAGGTAAACGAAGTTTATCTACACTAAAACCTCATTTTCTTAGATTTTTTTCTCAAGATTTCACTAGAATTACAATTTTAAATAGGTAGATCTTAGTATTTTAATTTACAGTTATATAAAATGCAATAGTAGTATAGTATAGGTATTTGCTAGGCCAATTTGAAAATATTTTCCTTTATTCCAATCAGAATAGAAACTATAATAGATTGAGAGTTAAATCCCAAAAAGGAGAAATGGAGACAGCCTTGAGATCACTGCTGATAAAGGAAAATTAACTGTTTACTGTTTACATGTTAACGGCGGGGAACTTTAAATCGATTTTTGCTTATTGTCATTCCTTCTTTTATTAGAATGACAATGACAATGGCTATACCTAACCTAACGGCTCCCCTTTTATTAGTAGATACAATAGTACCATGTAGCATATAGTAACTAGCTGGCTGGTACTATCGGGGAAAGGTAAACTGGTAAACTTTTACTTTTACTTTGAATTTCAGTGAACTCAATGCTGTCACTCCTCATCCCAATCAAATGGTGCCATTAGCAGTTTTCACGTAAATATGTAGCTATAAGATTAGATAATTCCCGTTTAATTACAGCTGACTTGGTTAATTATACTGAGTGCAGAGAAGAGAAACATTTAGTGCTGAGGAAAGTGAGTAGCATAGTTATATCGAGTTAAGTATTAAGCCTCCCATTCAAATTTATTTTCCCTTTCTGATTTCGAAATTGTTGAAGCGTAAATTATATGGTGTAGTGTACAGTACAGTACACTGTAGTGTACAATTGGAAAAGAAGAACCAGATCGAAATGCAGGAGAAACAAAGTTTGCAGGACAGGACAGGCAGGCCAATCCAAGCCAGACCCTTGCCAGACCAGGCCAGGACAGGGCAAGACTCAGATTCTCCTCTCATATCCAGAATACTATGTTATAGTACTGCAGAGAAAGTTTTAGATACTTTCCTTCTGCTAGGTGGCCTACTCTACTGTATCCAAACTCCTTTGGCTCCCTCCTTTCTTCTACAGATATTCTACTCTACTCTACTTTCACTCTTTCAGTATTACATAGTAAATATTAGTGGAGTTGAGTAGAGTAGAGTAGAATATGTTGAGGAAAGTAAAGTAAGGCCAAAGGAGGGAGGCTGAAGGCAGAGCATGCCAGACCAGACCAAACCAAACCAAACCAGGCGAGGCTAAGGCTAAAGTACATAGAGGAAGACAGTCCCAGGTGTTGGGGCCACATTCTCATCTATTATGCAGTTTACTAGAAGGCCGACTTTACTAACTACATACTATACATATTGTAATAGTATGTACATTACATAGTATACACATACTACATAGTTACACTAGTATTACTTACTTATTTACTTTCTCTTAGGAGAAGGAGGAGTAGGCTAGTATAGTACTATGTAGTAGTAGTTTTGGTTCTGGTTCTCAAACCAAACCAGAGTTTGAGTTGACTTGACTGCTGACTCTGACTCCACTTACTCTGCCTATTTGGACTTTAGTTGTTTAGCAATAGAATCTAACAATGAGTGGATGTAT
Organism: Tomocerus mixtus; assembly: GCA_034694165.1. Classification (NCBI taxonomy): domain Eukaryota; kingdom Metazoa; phylum Arthropoda; class Collembola; order Entomobryomorpha; family Tomoceridae; genus Tomocerus; species Tomocerus mixtus. The sequence goes on along the minus strand of JAQFYC010000161.1, from coordinate 48,749 downwards.
GTATAATATGCAGGGCCATGCCAGGCCAGACCAAACCAAGCCAAGCCAAGCCAGGAATAGAGAAAGAACTCAAGAAAGAAAGAAATACCTATATACATGGAGAGTATAGATAGAACTAGCTAGTGGTGAATGTAATCATAGAATAGATGGTTTCTTGGGAAAAAAGTGAATGTTGGAAAGAAAGAGAAAGCGAGTGAAAGCAGGGAAGGAGAGGCAAGGCACGGCAAAAGCAAAGCTAAAGGCAGCAGGAAGGAAGGGACGGAGAAAGTCGAGGGAAAGTGGGAGATCCAGTCGCAGAGTACAGACAGAGAGAAAGCAAAGTAAGGCAAGGCAGAGGAAAGTAAAGTGAACTAAAGTAAAGCAGCACCAGACAAGACCAGACCAGACCAGCAACCATCAGGACTATCAAGAGCACGTGTCACATTGACCTATTTTCCAGGACTATTCATCTCTACTCACTCATACACATATACATACAATATATGTATGAACAGAACACAGTCAGTCGTAGTTTTTCTCTATACTTTCTCCTTTCCTTGCTCCCTTCTCTTGCTTGCCTTTGCTGAGCATTCGCTTGGCTCTGGCTGGCTTGCTGTTCGTTCCCGTTCTACTTACTCTCCCACTACAACAACCTAAATCTGTCCCTCTACTTCTACTACAAATACTATTCTCGTGCTCTGGATTGTATATTGATAGCTAGCTACTACTACTTACACTCCTAAAATTACTAGCTATACCCCTTAGGCATAGAGAATGTATACATAATATATTATTCTATAATAATATATTCTTTTCCACCAAAACATACATTGTACATACAAATTATGGCTCCAAGGAGACATTATACATATCCTTAGGTAGCTCTAGCCATCCCATACATTATTATTAATAATTACTTTGCCATGTAGATCATGTTGTCACTACTAACATCACTTTTTAAAACTAGACTGATTACAAACTACTTTTTATTTAGTAAGTTCATACTAAACAAAGCGGTTCATTTCCTAGTTGCAACTTTAAATGCAAAGTAGTACATTTTTGCTATCACACGTAATTAGCTAAGACTTTCTCCAAAACGGGTGACAAAGTTGATGATATCAAATAACATCACAATTAAATACAGAGAGACGTTTGAGAGAATATAGTAAAGAATTTATGGCATGGTAGTAGATAGTAGGTACGTAAAATATTTTAGAGTAGGAATGTAAATTTTTCAATATTTTAGCTTTCGGCAGGGTAGGAAACAGTAAAAAAGTCCTCGCCTCGTGATGCATGCTCATAAAATGTCTAGGGTAGAGCTAGGAAATCAAATATTTAAAAAATAAAGTTTACAACTTTATTGTTCACGATCTGTGAAATCCATAAAGAATTTTTTCCAGCAAGTAGGACTAGTGGTAGTAGCATGGTGAGTCGAGTTTGCTCAGAATCGGATAAGGATCTTTAAAGCTTTTTATCACACCTTGCAATAACTACGTACTATGTATATGAAGATAAAATGCACTAGTAGTTTCTGCAATACAAAATCTCACACGTACCTATACATTATACTTATGTAGTAGAAGTAGAGTGAGCTCTTCTGTATTTACAGAAGGAGTAAAATCTAGTACAAAGCACAGAATATCAATAATACCTACTACCTATATAGGTACTTACGTCTTTTTATATGAATTCTATAGATTTTAGGCCCTGAGTCACTTAACGATAATGTATAGTACTTATGCTACATAAAGTAATATAGGTATTAATGTAAAGTGCCTACCTATGTTTTAGGGATGTGTATATATTTTTAGGATATAGTAGAAATGGTTAGAATGCAATACTTATGTATGTACAAATAGAAGAAAACTTCATCTCGGTGCGTAGATAGTGTTCGTGCGTGTCATCCATAGGTTCCCTATGTATATACACATATATATAATACACAATAATACTCTGGAATATCCAGTGCGTCTAGAAAGGCCTGGAACCTACAGTATATATATTTAGTCCTTTCTATGTACACTACTGATTATTAGGAACACATACTCGGCACATAATACATCCTACACACTACATTATACTCACTAAACTACCTAGTATGTACTATTACCTAAGGCAAGGGAAGGGAAGCCAAAGCCAAGGCAAGCCAACTGACCGACTTTCACTTTACTTTCTCCGCTACTCTACACACAACGACATTATTACAATTTACAATGGTATTTGAGTAATTCAGATATTTATGTGCTTTATCTTTATTTTGTAGACTGGAGACTTCCATCTATCTGTAAAATATTCTCCTGCCTGGATATGCTAGATATGTATTTTATATACTAGTTTAGAGTTTAGATAATTTTATAGTTACTCCTGAGTTGAGTTTCAGGAAGATGAGGACAGGAGGAGGATATATTTATATATACAGTACAGTACAGAACAGTCGTTGGCTACAAATATTAGCAACTGCTTTCACTCCTAATACCGAACATTTATCTTAGCCTTCTGTCCCGAACCCGTGGAACCCTTCTTATCGCTGGGAGAGAATGGTTGAGAATAGATAATACTCTATATTACTCTCAACTGTACATTGTAGGATTGTACATACATCCAATCCAATCCACTAAGCTAAGCCAGCCAAGTTAGTCAAGTCAAGTCTTGTGGACTATTTTATGTTGGACGAGGGATTAGATGTGGATAGCTCTAAGATTGGCTATTCTATCTTGTTTAAAAGATGACAACACAAAATACATTACTGCGACTGCCACCGTTGATTGTTAATAAGTGACGGTATAGAAATGGTACATGGGAGAACCCAAGAAAAATCCTTCTGTTTTATTCCGACCGTCAAATGCCATAATGTCACTACACTAACAATAAAAAGAAGAATGGGAAAGTTTATATAGAATGGGATGGATTAAGTGTAACAATAATAAAAATGTTGTAGTAAAAGTTGTAGGCGTATCTTTGTAGGCAAGTCAGATATTTATTTAGGTACCTTAGCTAATAGGAAAAGTGAAAACATTCAAATAGTATAGTTACAGTAGTTAGTTAGGTAATCCTACTTTCTACTACTTTTCTATTTAAGTATGACCAAATATTATTTGTTATGTTATGTTCTGGTGAAAAATAGTAGGGTGTAGCATGGTTGGTTTTTGCGTGTAGATTGTAGATCTGGAGCATAGTTGGGTACGTGGGCAAAAGCCAAAGCCAAAGCAAAGGCAAAGGGAAGTTGGAAGGGCAGGAGGCCAGAGTCACAAGGGCACAGGGAAGGAGACCACAGTGTGAGTGAAAGTTCGACCCTTCGTGTGACTTGTGTCCTATCTCTGGTTCTCTTACCTACTCCCTACTCGTAGAGCAAGTGTCAAGTACCCAGGTATGTCTCCAATCAAATTCTCTCAATCTATACATAAGTATTTACAATTACTAGTAAACTATAATAAGACATTTCATTATTAAACCATTTAATAGTACAATTACATAAATATTGCCTGACAATTTTGTATAATTTTTCCAAAGATTATTTACTGTCTTTAAAATTTATATTAACTAACAATTATTACGTAACTGTGATTGCATTACTTACAAGTACTTTTAGTCCGTATAGTCCATAATGATTGATATCGTACTAACGTTGAGAAAGCTTAAAGAAATCAATAGGTTTACTTTAGTTGTGGCAACTTTCTTGGTTTGTTTGTGTAATTAAGTGAATGTGGTATTACTCCCTAAGTAGTAACAGTAATACCACATTTACTTGGCTTTCAAACAAAGTAATGAATTTTGGCAATTAAAGTAACAAAGTGCTCTTTAACGATTTACTAATAGATGTTTATGTTGTGTAATAATGTCTGTGTAGTTAATAGTGTACTACTTATACTTTATTACTCTTACAGTATACTATATGTCTAGATATATATTAAAGTACATCCTGATATGTACCCTTAGTAGATTTTAGTACTACTGTAGAGTATTGTTATTGCAGATGTACAGTTGGACTTTCAATTAAACAGTAATAACTAGTAAAACTACTTAGTTAACTAGACGTTTTTTGTTTTTGTTTGTAGGTAGAGTCCTTAGAATAGATTTACGCTAAGTTGTTGGGATTGAATTGATGATTGAGAAATCCTTGTAAATGTGTGTGTTTGCGGGTTGAAAGGTGCACAAGGCTGTAGCGACGTCGCCGATTCAAGAGCCCGGACTCGACGCGGCTAGAATGGCCAGTGGTGGTCCGGGTCCTTCTTCTAAATCCCTGCATGTGCGTTTTATGGGAGTGGATAGCGATAAGAATGGACCTGGGCGCTACGTGAGTACTAAAAAGTTGGTGCCAAGCACTTTGTTGGGTGTTCCTTTGTCCTTGTCAAGTGGGCCTGGTGGTGGGGGTAGTGGCCCAAGCTCAATAATTCACCCGGATCTTGTTGGTGGTGGGAACGGTGGGGGGACAACCACCGAGAGCTCCGAGTCTGAAACAGAAAACAATGTGTCAGTGCTTGAGGAGGAAGCCATCACGACTCAGAAATTCCTGTTGCTCATCGACCAGCTCTCTCTCGACCAGAAAAGACATTTGAGTATCAAAGACATTGGTGTGATTCTGGAGAGACTTTCTTCGAAAATCATTGACGTTGAACGTCTCGATCGCGAGAGTGAGGCTGACGACTGTTACAATTGGACAATCAAAGCTACTATTCGTGGAGACGTTCTTCGAGAGCTCGGTGTCATTTACAATGGAAATTATTATGCAATATCCGAGCATCCCTCCTACAATCAAGCTCAGCAAGGCGGCTCCGGCTCCTCACCTTCTCGACCTCCTGCCCAACAAGAAGCAGAGGACGAGGAAGACATGAGATTGTAATACATACTGAATACCTAAATAACTAAATAATAAATAATATTATCCTCTCTACGTCTCATCAGCAGATCACATCCGAATCCGACTTGAATTCCTCCTCATCCTCCTCTTCGACGACTAAATAAATACTACTGTACTGTACTACTCAACCACACAATCAAAACTACTCACTCATCGTTATTATTACGTATTATTATCTTTATGTAACTAAAATTAACTACTATATACATACATACATATAACAAATATAATATAAATAATGTGTACTAATACATAAATACATAAATAGACTCATCGATTCATTACTCGACACACATGTCATGTCACGTCTGTCTATAACTAACTAACCCTTGCAAAACAAAGCCAAAATCTATATAATATACTACTCTACATATACTATACTATCTGTATATACAATGCAATACAACAACTACACCCAAAACACCCAAATTGTACGGAACTCAACTCAAATCACCAAATCTCACAAAAAATACAGTTGTACTAATAGTAGCAGTAACTAACACAAATACAATACCTTATCCTATGTACACTGAACACTAAATATATTAATACGTACCTAACCTACCCCCACAGGAACACCTACCACCTTAACATTCTACACACAATACACAGTTTTTGTCAAATTCTCGAAAATCTTCACTTATGTATGTAAATTTTGTTAGTCTTGTACTTGATTTGTCATTATGGATTTTTCATTCACTTTTTACTTAACGAATCTACTACATTTACATGCGTGAGTAAATGCAGTAGATAGCAATATTCACGGAAACTTGTGTTTCATGTTTTCTTGTTGCCACACGTTATTATAAAATACCTCAATACATACTACAGACTCAAAAACGGAATAAATGACAAAATACAGATAGATACCTACACATTTTAGGATTTTGTATTTGTTCGCTCCGTCAGAATTTCTATTCCATATTACATACTAATATATGCTCTTGTGCCAATCGTCCGGAACCAAGTGAAACCTCATGTTCAATGTTATATGCCAAACCAACAAAGTATTAGCTACGAGTACGACTACTATTGTACATACTATACAGATACTTACTACCTACACTACCAACCAAACCAAAACCAACCATCACGAAATAAACAAAGAACATTCAACTCAACTCCAAAAACTACAAATACTAAATACTACTATGTAATGTAATGTAACTATGACATGACTAACTAAAACTTAGTATGAAATGGATACATGATGATAATCACACGGTGCTCCCATCCTCCTACGAATTATATTGATGTACGTACTAGTATACGGTATACATACACTATACAATACAACACAAACCTTAAATGGAAACTTATAAGTAACCAGTAACAGTGAAATATTATTATAGTACCTTATTAATGTATACAGTAAGAGTAAATTATTGTTACACAATATTTAAAATTAATTTTCCGAATTTAATCTTGTAGGCAAAAGATAATTTTATGGTTGATCTGTATTGTTATTTGTATATTCTGTACGAATAGGGCTTGCCTCAATCAAAGACAACTGTCTCTGGATGGATTGCGTAATGTTAGCGTTACATACGTGACCAGACCACATTTTTGATAATAAATTTGCTTCCTTATGTGAAAATAGATTGAACACAGATCAATACTAGAGCAAACATGTAAAAAAGACTGTAGAGATACATACATAACGGAGAAGGATGACTTTGTTGTATCGTATTGTATATATTAGGTATTGTATGTTCCTAAATATTTGATGACTGTGAAAATGGAAGAAAGGATTGGGATTGAGTAAAGTAAATATATACATTATATTGTACCATTACCATAAGTACGATAGGAGTAATAAGTATCAAGTAGGAGAGTGGCACTTGAGTTGCGACAATACAGTATTGCACTATGAACCCAGTTAGTTAAATAGTTACGTATATAAACCCTACTTTATTAAGTGTAATACTTCAAACCACAGAATTGCTAAATACAAAATACCACACCACAACAATCCCAATTTGTTGGGGGAAGCTCATTGTCACATTGTCAGTTAATATACTTACTATTAGATTGTATTGTAAAGTAATAGTACCTATTACACTATATGGGGTAAATGTATTTACCTTAAATTGCATCTATGGAGAAAGTACTTAAAGTTTTTTGCTGTTAGATAATTTAATTGACAACATCACGGTACACATATTATTTAATTGTTTATGTATTATTAGTATGCACTTAAGTGTTTAGGTGCCTGAAGTACGATTGTTAGTTGTATATATGTTAGTGGAAATGTTTTTGTTAGATTTTTAAAAGTAATTGACAAAAGTGAGGACACAATTACTGTAGTACACGTAGGTAGTAAACTTGTACGAGGAATTGATGGCTGTGTTGTTTGGGTTTTCAATGGCAAATCGTTGCCTTTCTATTTAATGACGAAAGTTAAAGTGAAAGTTACATTGACATTACTTACAGATTGCACTATTAGCAAACATACTTACACATGTACATAGTACATACAAATGTTATATGTAAAACTTATTATGTATTAGTAAGTAAAACTTAAAGTGTTGGGAATTCCAACACAAGAGCTGCAGGTCAGCTTCGTATATATGTACATGTTTACATTATATTATATTACATACTGTATAAATATGGTTGTGTACAGTACTGTATTGAGTTAGTTTGGTAATTACTATGTAAAACCTGTATTGTAGTTTGTATGTTATGTAATTGTATGTGAATGGGAAGGAAGACGTACATACGTACCTATACACAATTAGCTACTGTATGTAGTTTCATGACATTATAGTTACTTAATTAATGCTTAACAATTAGTTTTAGTTTCCCTAAAATAGAAAGCTCAAATGTGTTGGTTCTTATTGCATTATAGAATTGAAACTGATGCTGAAGTGTAGTTTGCTTGAATTGTTGAATTTGGATCTACAATCTAATTAGAAAACAAGCTAATTAGAAACTATGGTTCGTTTTAGCAATTAATAAAATAAAATCTAGTACAATAGTACAGTACCGACGAGTTGTCCCTTATACGTACTTATACATTCATAATATAGTACATGTAAGTAATGTATCCTTTAAAACACTCGTTTAGTCCTTACAAATGTTACAATCTAATATCTAATCTAGATCATATTCATTATCTTCCTGCATTGCAGTTATGGACATACATACTGTGCATGCATGCATCTCCAAGTTGAACAAAACTACTTACATAACAAAGGAACCTAAAGAAAGTTTAGAAAGAAAAACGTTAATATTGTCTAATTGCTCTTGCGGGAGATAAACCTTGAGATAATTACATTTTGTATATAAAATATTCACAGTGGTGCTAGCAAACGATCTATCTCAAAGTTACGTCAGGAATAAGAATTCTGTTTCTAAATATGTACTACATATGTAGTACAGTAGGTATTCAATATTATTTCGTTAGCTTATCCAAAATTCTTGAATTACCTACATTTATTTGTTATACTGTGTATGTATCCTGTTCAATGCATTCTATTGGCTTCCTAATCGAAGAAACCTTGTAAAAAATTAAACCTACTTGCGTTCTTTGCTTAGTATGTATGTATCAGTACTACAAATACAGAAGTAAGGAGAAAGCTGTAAGAAGAAAAGAAAGGAATCATTAAGTAATACAATAGGAACAGAATACTGCAACTACATACCTACGAAACACATAAATACCTGATAGTATTGTAAATTAGGGTATTAGAAGATATGGAGGACAAGAGGCAGACAGTACAGGGGCAGGGCAGGGACAAGGGAAGTGAGGCACCACTACAAATACCGATACCTTAACTATTCTATGTACATCCCTGATAACTATGGTACATACCTTGATACCTTACATGCATACATGTAATATAGTAAATGTTGAATCGCGTGAGAGAATTTTCTGTACTGTACTACTACTAAACGTAAATATTAATATGTATGGTTGGTATTATATGATGTGGTTGTGGTATGGTGTGAGTTTGTTGTTAATGTACCTGTGTGCACTGAAATGACGTGAAATCGCATCGCTCTCTGACAAAACGTCTTTTTCTAATGTATCAATGTATACCTCAGTGAAATACCTAAGTATGTAACGTAATAATTAAATACTATCATTATACCATATTATAGTGGGCTGGATTCAACTGGATTGGACTGGATTCCCTTTAATTGCCATCGCCATCCCAGTTGATTCCTCTGCAGACAAATAAATAAATACAATTAACAATAGCAAAACAAATAGCTATCTAACTACCTACATACCTACAGATAAAACCAAAACAAAATATCCTTGGCTTCTCTTCATAGTTAGAAGAACAAGTGTATAAATAATTTAACTCCCTTCTGTTGTTCTTGTTCACATCAAGTGGACTGAACTGAAGTAGAAGTAGAATTTAAAGCCAATCCAGGCCAGCCAGAGATCTCAACCTCAACTCCTACAGAACATAACAGACTCGTTAAACTTTTATGCTTTTTATACTACAATGAAAGTAAGTAAGAAGGATATCGTCTGTCGTCACGCCAGAAATGTCAAGTTCGAAAACTTACTACAAAACAAATGCCTACAGATTCTTACTCTACACAACATACTAACTAAAATAACACTACGAATCCACTAAATCTGTCTATATATTGTATTTTATCTCAGTTTAAAATGTATTCCTTATTTATTTATCAATTTATAGGAACATTAACTAATTTATGTTAAATTTTTTACGTATATTAAACTAAAATCATCAAGCTTTTTGATCTTTAGTATACTAAAATGTATGTAACTGATATTAATAGCTAGTCGTTATAAGTATAATTGTCTTTGTACAAAATGTGAACATATTACCACATAAAACATGACATTACATTACATTTCAACACTTTCTCCAATTGGAAAGTGGAAGAAACGAAGAGGAGCTCTGCTAAGCCAATGGATTCGTTCGTCAATTGAAACTCTGAAGCACAATTAGATATGTAATACATTACATACTACGTTACGTACTAACAAATGTTTAATAATGTATAAGTCATAATTTAGAATCGTATTATTACATAACTAAAAAAAGCAGATTATTAAAAATTGTCAATACGTACGTACTACAGGTTATTACGTATGTACTACTGTATTGTACTATATATAAATAATCTACATATTGTATGTATGTATTTATCTCAAATTTAGCTACGTAAATATATAACATAATTGATATTAATAACTAATTGTACTGTATTGTAAACGGTGACTCTAATGTAAGACATTCACTGCAAGAATAATATACATAAATAGGTAAGGTACATACATACAACATGTAGGCTCAGACAAACACTTATCGATACGGTTTACAAAATGACAATTACCTTAATGTATTAGATAGATACATACTATAAACAAACGTATATAAATATAATTAATTATTGTTACTAACAAAACAACGGATTATGGTCTAGTTATTAGAAAAGGTAGGCGCTCTTGTCTAGGTGTCTGTCAAATTAACTATGTAAATGCTGAGTACAGTATATAGGATTGAAAAATATTATAGATAAACTGATATATACATAAATACTTACTGTATACTTACCTACTTTACATATAAATACATAAATACCTACTTATTTACCTAAATGCATTAGGTAAGTAAGTAAGTTCAATGTGGCCTGGCCTATCTGTTGTATTTGTAAGTAGTAAATGTAAAGAGTAAAAGTAAATAATGTCAATTGACTTTGACTGAGTTGACTATCGTCTCTAATATGATATCCAACCAATCCAGAGACCTATACACTGTACTTGTACTAAGTACATTACAAAACATCAAAATACCTTAACCTATTGTGCATGTAATTTATATAGTAAGTTATTTAAGTACATAGTATGTATATGTACATGCAAGATAAATAAGTGCATATACAGATATTTACAATTTACAATCGCGTTCATCTACTATATCAATTTATCATCAAATTAAACACCCGATTCCCTTCGTTTGTTCTTTGTACTATGTATTGAATTTATTATTAGAAAATTCTTATTAGACTTGTATTGTTGAGTTGTTTATAAAATGAAGTGAAATTAAATACTTACTGTAACGTATTTGGTAAGTATAAGTATGTAGTAGAAATACTTATACACGTACAAAGATATTTGTATGTACAATGTACATGTACATATACATACAAAATATATATGTTTCACTAGGAACAATTTAGCTCTGCTCAGGATAAATGAATCAGTCTGTGACGTGATGTGACGTGACGAATGAGAGATACATAAATTAATTTCCATTACAGTATTACACTATACAGTCCACAGCATTCAATGACAGACAGGACAACCAGAACAAAACACACCAGGACAGGATAGAGCCCTTAATTAAATTCAAAATCTACAAAACGCAAAACAAGTGTACTATATGTATTTACATAAATAATTCATATATAAACATGAAATGAAGGAACACACTATTACTTAACCAAACCAAACCACACTACACATACAATACAACTACTACAATACTGCCAAGATAACTCATTTGATTGACTTTATAAAACTTAACATTAACGTAATTAGCGTAAAGAATTATTAAATGTGTGTATATCACATACAATACAACTCAACCAAATCATACTAACCATTCCTCCTGAAATCAGATTGACAAAATATATGGAACTGCCATGAATACATAAATACATACTTAATTATTAAATTAATTACTTACCGTAACCATAAATATTATATAGAAAGATACGTACATAAATACCTTACCTAACTTAACTTATAGCTTTTAATCTCACATGCCAAAAATATGTTAAATTACAATGAATCACTAATATGAATGTGTTTCAGGAATAATCTAACCAAACAAAACCAAACCAGCTATAAGTAGTACGATAGTACTTACTGTAAAAAGAAATTACTTAATTACATTACCTAAATTACACTTGTTACTTATACCGTAGAGTTACAAATTTTTAAGTAAGTTTCAATTACTTAACTTAAATGCATTGTTAAAAGTTAAAGTTACATAGCCTGTCTTGTCTGGAATTTGGCAGAGCTAAAGAGCCTTATTGTAAATCGTTTCATTGCGCATTATCTGGTTGTGTTTGCAATGAAATTGCTGAATGTGTTGTTACCAAATAAGATAATGTGCATGTGTGTTTCAGACATTAATGTTTTCTTGATTTATCATTTATTGCTACTCTACTTACTTAATACTCTATTCCGCTCCATGCTTAACTTCATCCACATCCAACACTCAACTTAAGAAACGTATTAACTTTTGCCACATTACATACAGATAGGGTCCTAGTTATTCTTCCTTTAGTTATTTAACTAGAACATCAACTTACTTTATATAGGGATATATGCAAATAAATGTGAACTACTCACTGTAGGTAACGACGAATCTTAAATTCGAGAGAATGGGATGATCAAATCAAACTGTCTGCTTGCTGAAATCTAGTAGTTATTTTATATTATAGTGCATAACTATTCCTTAATGTATGAATTTAATGGTGTACTGAATTGTGTTGTAAAGTACAAGCCAAACTCATTTTTAGCATCACACCCTCTTCTAAAATTATAAGATCATTAACAAATGCTCTATCAACATCATCATCCTCCTTGATTATATTATATTATCTATTCATTCTCTCACTCTGATTCAAAGAATCACACTACCTTAGCAAAGAATTCAATTATGATAACAAAAAGTGATGATCAAGCATATTACTTATAATGCCAAATAGAGAGAAACAATTGGTTGGTTACTTGATATAATAAAATCTCTTGATATCAAAAAGATCGATTGTCATTTCAGGTTATACATATGTTTGTATAAATGTATTTAGGACAAACGATTACATTAAAATACTATCTGTATTTATATGATCCGACAAAATTCAGATATGACATATTAGATGTGTATCCAAAGAAGGGAAAGTCTGCTCTATATGAACGAGAGATACTAGAGAGATGATCGTAGCCGTACCACAATTAATGGTAATTGAAATCTCTGCTATGCTGCTGTGACAAAGACTTAGCATATATTACTTATACTTGGGTAATTAAGTATATCCAGGAAAGTGGGTTCTATTTATAGTAAGTTTAGTTATTTTCATATTAAATAGATTTCATTTCTACCAAGCTCAAACTATCATAACCATAACTAGTGCTTATAAAAAACAAACCCTTAAAATTATTTAATCGCTCAAGATTTTTCATCTGTTTGACATTTGAGTACATATAGTAGTTTTTATTCTTAATACTTATTGCAGCTTTCAGTATATGATGGACACGGTTATTTTGTAGTGAGAAGGCATAAGGTAGTACTATTAAGTTGTACTGCGAATACGTTCGGTTAAAAAGTAAATGTTTATGTGGAATCACTTTAAAAGAGAAGGCTGCCTTGCGATAAACGTGCATGGTTGAATACATACAGATCCGAGTATTGTATAGTGGATTAGCAAACACTCAAATTCCAAAAATTGCTAGAGGATAAAATACCATACATTTACAAAATGAAAATGCATTCTGGGCAGGCATATTAAGCATTCGTTCTCATATCATGGTTTGTATATAGGTGTATTCCTTAGAAATTGCCATAAACTAACTTTGCATATGCGAAGCAACAAATGCTGAAGCTAAAAATAAAATAGTACTAAAGCACATAATTCAACTTCACATGAGCTGCCAAACTATCAAAGTGCAACAGTAGTAAAAGTGATCAAAATTCTACATAATGGCCTTCTCTACTATTCTATAGAAGGCTAAACAATTGTTTTACTGACCTTAGCACTAAAGATGTAAACCAAGTGAATGTAGGTAGTAAATAATATTATCTAGCATAAACACAAGCAAATTGCTTTTTACTACACCACAACTTACATGGAGATGGGATTGGGATTCAAGTTTCAATTTTATTAACGAGAACGACCTACTTGTCTATGCTATTCAAAATGCAGTCTATACCCTTCATTTGTTTAATTATAAACCAAAAAGGTTAAACTGTGTCCTAACATGCATGGTAGCTGAATTGATAAACTTCTACTTGTCATTACCATAAAATAAAACGCATTGAAAGCTCACACACGCCATGCGGATACACTTCAATTTTGCTTTAGTAGTTATGAATACTTATGTACAAAATACCTAATATGTTTTACGACAAAAATAGTTGTCAAATGAGAATTGAGCTTCAACAAAGATTCTTACAACAATAAGTAATTAATCACTGCCACGTTCTGCTAAGCTTCTTCAATTGTACTTGTACATGTTGTTAGTATGTGGATGCATCAATGGATGAAATGCTAATGAAATCACAGACTGGATTCATTAGCTTATCCCCATTAAATTATACCTCGCACTAACCACTTTATTATTTAACATACCTAAAAATCGTGTTTGTTAAAATAATATATATTATGTATGCTTTTCGAGGCTATACGTAGGTATAGTATATATAGTAAAATGTAGCAGCTATAAATATCGACTTGTAATTGTCAATTGTAGCTATTTATCTATTACTAACTAAGTAGGAAAGGATATATTATAGATAAAAAATTAGAATACAATAGAGTAAAAGTGACAGTTCGCACAAACAAAATAAAACTGTTGCTAAACGTGTTACAATGTATGTGCTAGTTTGGTTTTCTAGCAAGGTTAGACAAATAAATGCATATTATGTAACTTTCGCTATATTTAATATTTACTATACAAGCAAATAATTAGCATGCTAATCCACAGACACTAGCCACATAATTCGACAACGGAAGACTTGAGACAGAGCCATGTAATTGGTAATTAAGAAATAAAATACAAACCTTCTCAAAATCTACAACTATTGTTTACGAAATTGTTTGCTTATTTACAGGGTAGAGTGCAGGTAAACTAACGAAAATAATTCATGCAAGTGTATTCTTATCCTAATGGTGCTCTGTTGGCGCTGGAATTGCATTTGTATGTGTGATTTTAATTTACAATTGTAGCCAAAATAAATATGTTGAATCAGTATCAGAAGGTTTTGTAATAAGGATTATATCTTTCTCCAAAATCCAAATGTAATTCTAACATATATTAATAATAAGCAAGATACTCCCCCAATAGCCGTAATATGTAATCTATAATATTCACATTCCATACCTACAGAAGCAATCCACTGTATTTATTGCTAGACAAATTAATACAAAAATGTTGATATAAAAGTAATTAAATCTTGGTTGTGTGCAAATATGTAGAACCACAGATAGAATTAGAATACAAATTTTCAGAATTGAGATTGGAAGAGCTACATGTTGTACCGTAAAGTTGAATTAAAAAGGGTGGTGCTATGAATGTTTACTCACGTACATACATAATATACGTAAAATATAAGTACACAAGTACCTATTTACATATAATACATTAATACTTATATACTTACATTAATTATTAAGCTACAACTACAGGAATGAAGGAATTTAAACTCAATACTTACTCGTATGGAAGTGTTATTTACTTAAAAAAATATGTATGGTACATAGATATTCATATTTAGGTTGGTACTTACACAGCTATTAGGTACTTAATTTCAAGTATTTCAAGATGTTGTACTTACCTTAGACAAGATGTTCTTTGCATACCACAATTTAAACATAAATCAGTTAACTAAGTAATTACTAATTACCTATGCACTTCATGTACGTATGTTACTACACCGGATTACATGCCTTAAGTTAAATGCACGAGCAGAATTCCTCAATACCTCGGTGTTTACATATATAACATAAACATAAAACAACTAAATACTGCAAACAATTTTCTGTTAATGTTTCTCGATTCAATCATAAAACAATTCATACAGAATAGAACGTACTATGCACATGTATGTTAGCATTTTATATTCTCTAGTATTTATAAAGAGTACGAGAGAATAAGAGTTTGTACTAATTGTTTATTAAATCACTAAATCGTAGTCTAAGTATTTATGTATGGTATCTTACACATAAATGGTATCACAGACAGATAGAAAAATTCAAAATACAGAAGAATTTATTAAGGAGAATTTTGTTGGAATGGAATCAAATGAATAAGTCAAATAAAACAAGACAGTGACAGATTAGCAAAATGTTGTGCTACACTGCACTTTCACTACATTAAAATTACACTAATAAATGACTTGAATAACTCATCACTTTACATTTTAAAAAATGTTCTCACATATTGAATATGTATTTAACGACAAAATATGCATAGAATGTTGATTAATGCCATAAGTTAATGTAAATTATTGCATAGTTACAGATTTCTATTAGGTTATATGTATCTAAATACTACTACATATTGCTAAATGGTAGTATACTATAAAATATGATAAAAGTTGTATTGTATGTAAATATGTACTTTCGGTCTGTGTTTAGCAGACTAATTAAACTGAAACATACGGTACTGTACTAATTATAAAGTTATGATTGTAAAACCACAAAGGTAAAACCACTGCTGATGATAATTAACTTATAACTATATTAAAATGATAATGACAACACACAAAAGCGAAATAAATAAAAGTTCATGTTTAATACTAAAATTCTATTACAGTGTCAACCAACTGAAGTCCTTAAAATAACAAACCATACATTACGTACACTTGCTTTTGCTTTATTATATTTTGGCATGGATAACACACAGATTTTACGGTGATAGTTGAATTAAAAAATTTATTATTTTCAGAACACGTTATTTGCATTTACTAATTTATTTAGACTAAATAGGCAAGTAGTATGTATATTCAAGTGAAAGTGCACTCAGAATAAAGTTTAGCATTTTCATCTCAACAACTCAATGCAAGAATTATGTATTAATGTGCAGGTAAATAGTATTGATATACATATTAATCCTAATTACTTTATCACGTATTATGTAGTTAGGTGCAAATGTAAGCCAGGCTATATAAGGACATAACGAGATGATAGCGCGCACGTAAATGCAACTCTTAAAAGGATTGATAACGAGAAATATACATAATTTAAGTATAAGGACACTCATCACATTCAACATCGAGTATTTAAATAGTACATATAATTTAAATGATACTGCAACTTGTAAACTTGAGCTAGGCTACGCTACATATAGGTATATTTAAAGAAATATTTATGAAGAACCCAATAAGAACCACTAATACCACTTATATGTAATTGGGAATTGAGAAAACTTGCATATTTTTTCGAAGGTGTAATAAAATATAATTCTTGGGCCGAGGTAACTTTTTTGTATGTTCTATGCAAGAAAACTCTGCATCTTAACGTGACTAGGTATCTAAATATCTCTATTTAATTACAGATAATCCAACAAAATAAGTATAACATGCCTATTTATGTACGTTTAAGACAAACTTATAATTTGGGTTTATTTGCGAAGAACTTTTGGACCGAGCACAAATAAAATGAGACCTCCAACTGTAGATGCAACAAGAATTGTTGCGACAGCCATGTTCATTACTTTGTACGCAAAGACTTTATTTTCTTCACCAAGATCCATATCTATACAGGTGTCTAGAGCAACAGGGCCCAATGCTGCTTGAACAGTTCCTTTGGGTAGCCATGCTAAAGCAATGAAGATTCTTTCACGTAGACTTAAGGTGCCAAAGCTACTGAGAGCGAATGAAGCAAGCATTCGTATCTAATGGGATAAAAAATAAAACATAAATTTATTATCAATAAACTTGGGTAAATGTTGATAAAATTAGAGAGATTTTTATATAGGCACCGCAATACAAATCGATGGGTTGACAGACAAGTATTTTACTCACAGTCAAACTTATTGCAAGGCAGGCGACTCCTAATCCAACAACATTCCAGTCTACAGTTGATAAATCAGTCCTCGCCCCGATAATGCCAAACAGTAATGGTTGAAAGAAGTACCATAATTGAGTCATATATTTGTTCAGTTGATCCTGTTAATTGGAGGGCAAACATGTATAGGCACTTTAGTGTAACTCTTCTCATTGTATGTATAGGCACATTACTTACTTCACTAATTTATGCAAAATTTAAATTTTTATTCAAGTATTTTGTGGACTTTGTGCTCACATTATTGACACCATCAATTTCTCTTGAACGCCAAAAGGAAACAGCTATTAAAGTTCCCAAGAAAGTTCCAAGTGGACCTCCCCGGCCATATCCTATTTTGTATAAACCTAAGAGACTCATGATTCCTCCGCATACAGTTACAACTGTGCGTATTTCGTGGCAAAATTTCTGAAATTATTAAAAAGACATATTAGGGTTTCTAGATAAATTCTTTATGTTGCAAAAGTGCATTATGTGTGGGCGTTTTACATACTCTACATTTACACACATAAAGGAAAACTATACGGGAGTAGTATGCTAAATATTATCAAAGTTTTGCCACCTCATTGAGAAGAATTCCCGACAAACTCCCCCACAAAGTTCCAAATGCAGCTCCCACTAAAATGTCTACCAAACCTTTCATCAATCCAGTTTGAAGATCGCCTGGAAAGAGCAACATGTCATGTAATAAAGAAATTAATTGAAAAAATCATGAAACACCTTTTACAACACCATACCGCATGCATGTCTGCATACAGGACACCCAGTGCAAACAATACAAATGCCTGGAAATATAAGGTAAGCATAAGCTCTGAATCACAATTTGGAAAAGTAATGACACTACTCACAGGAACGTGGTATTGTTCTAAAATTCTATTAAAACTCAGAAAACATCTTGAATGTTTAACTGAATATCACATCAAGATTTTATATGAATGAATTCATTGTCTCGTGGGTTTTCATGGGTTGCGTTTGTGTTATGTTATGTCACAGTAGTACACAGTATTAAGTTTACTTAAGGTAAAAATCGATAATTTGGCAGCTTCAGTCTATAAAGCAAATGTAATGCAGTGGACAAGCTTTTGTAGTTTTTGTCATAATTTTTATACAATATGTAGAAAAACAAGTGACAGTCAATATTCGTTAGCATGCCTGGGGCAAAATGAACACAGCAGGTGGGCAATACAGATATTATTTGATGATAAAATGTGCAACAGACCTTTGGAGTAAATGAATCCTAACACAACTTCAGTCATACAAATCCCAAGAATAGCATCCAATCCACATGCTGTTTTTGCAATTACAATCGCATTCGAAAACTCCTGGCTCTGTAGATTTTTCTCAATTTTGAGCAAATACGGCATTACAGCCACAGAGGACATAGCTGACATAATTAGTCTAGATGGGTAGGACATAGTACATATATACAATAAAGTTATATACATTATTGGTTAGCTGGGATGTAGACTAAATCGACATTGATTGACTTACCCCATCAAAAATGACCATTGTATTGGGAATCCCACAATGACGTAAACGCAAATACTTGCACATAATCCTTCAATGACACAACTGCCAATTGCCAAGAAAGGGACCACAATTGCATGTTTACGGATAAGTTTATAATTTACACTTAAAGCTCCTCTGGCCAGCAGAATTACGACGGATGTTCCCCTGTTGATATACGAAATTTCATATTATAGTATACGTGAATTATTTATTTACCTAATCCACATAAACTAGAGCTCAGCTATGTAATGCATTTTGAGTTAACCTAATGTACTGGGTGTGCCTACGTACAATTAGTGGGGAAAACTAAATGTTTTTACAATACACTATTATTTAGATCATTGCATGTTTATTTTGGCATACTCCTTCTCCTTACCTTTCTTTTGCAAATAGATTTTAGTTTACACGCAGAAAAAGTGCGGATAAAGTAATATGGTTGATTGTACTACATAGTTTGTACTTTGTATGGTCAGTGAAACTATTGCAAAGTGCATGTTCAGTTTAAAACAATAATATCTTCTCTATGCCTGTGCTATGATGTGGTTATACTATGTATAGCAATATGGTTAAAGTAAGAAAGTTTTTATGAGATTTGCGATTCCCAAGTAACTATGCAAATTATTCAGTAGGAATAGGAATTGGTGTCATTTAAACCTTCATCAAAATACGTCATGATATCATTCGACATGGTACTTACTTATATACGTACATATTGCAAAAGGTGAAGAGGAAAACAATTCAAAAAGTAAAAATTCAAAAATGCTTTTCAATATTATGTCGCATAAAACTAATTTGAAAATTCTTTTCAAAATGTGTTGTTATCCTTTGCCTTTAATGTCCGTCCACTCCATTAATATGAGTGGCTACTCCTAACTAATGACTGAACAATCACACAGTTTTCCCACGATATCAAGTCAAGTAAACAAATTCTATGTTCCTTCGATGTCTAAACAAAACCACGCCCCTCATGTCGTCTTAGAATTTTATATCAGGTTTCAATCCATTAATTACTAGACAAGGCTATAGGAAACTGTCAACTTTGACTGTGGGATACTCACACATGTACCAAATGGGATACACATGCACAACTAAAGAAAATAGTCCAATAGTAAAATACCAATTACCTTAATGGGGACGATATTGATAAACTCAAGTTCTTGGCAATATTTATTGATGGTACATTGGCCAATATAAGTCCAGCAGCTACCATTCCAACCAAAGGAGGTATGCACATTTTTTCAGCGATGCCTCCTGAATCAATTTTGCACATTATAAGAATCTCATAATTTTATTATCAATAATTGATGCGCCGTAACGTATTTCCTTAACACAAAAGACACGTTTCTACTATAGTAGTATAGTAGTTTCTTACGTATACGTAAGAAACTATTGCATATATTTCACATTTCACTTAACTATTTCCTCCTTCCAGTTTTTGATATTTTTTTCTAGAAATGCACGAGGAGTGATCTTGAATATTTTCTACTCATTAAACTACATTCATTTTAACAACAACAACTAAATCACGCCGAGTTCTTTAAAAGTGGGAAATTGCATATAATAGTTTATTGAATACGAAGCTTAGATTTACTATAGATGCAACTAGGTTGGTTTCAGTTGTTGTCTTAATGACCTTTGCATTTTCGATAAGAAATTCTATATGATTATAACACAACTAAAGTAAATAGCCCATTTTAACTTTTTATCTTTTGTTTTGTTTGATTTTAGTTTAATAATGTAAATACAAAGTAAAAGGATTTAAATGACATTCCCGAAGGAATTATACAAGATTGGATGTTGTTTAGTATAGATACAGATATTATTAACTTCGGCAAATACAAATACGTAGAAGAATACCTACGTGCAGTGCAATGGTTATATCTATGTGCTACTTTACAATTAGCATATGGTCTTTACAGTTTTATAGTTAATTACTTACGCAAAACATTAATATCCTAAACGTTTAAACAGTTATATTACCGAACAAAATTCAATAATAATATACCTAAACGAATAATAGAATGAACTGACTCATATTTTAAGTAGCATTGTTTTGGCATCAATACTTACAGGACACTGTTAATACATAAATTGATGAGAAAATTTAAAATCTAATTTGTATGCGTAATGTACAAATATGTTCTCAATAAACTAAAATTCTCTTTCTGTATCCACTAAACGTTATCAACGTATTTATCCATATAAGAACTATATACGAACTTTTCCATGCCTTGTTTGTATATAACATTAGTTAGTTAGTAGCTAGCATTCAGCATGCACTTATAAGTAGAAAAAGTATTTAGTAGATATTAAATGCAAATGTGATTGAGTTTCCGAAATATAATAATGTAAATTACATACCCAGAAATATCCCTAAAGGTACAAGTACGGCTAAAACAAATAGAGAGCCTCCAGGCAGCGCCATATCATCAAAAAGTACATAGCACGTAGCCCATAGGGCAAAGAATGCTAGTAATTGAACTATTATATTTTGCACGTAATTAACCATGAAGTTTTTGCAACATATATTGCAGCGAGAATCTGGTGTAGTATGAGTTGCTTCTTCCGGCTGATATTTTCTTCTTAAAGTAAGCACCGGCACAGAAAACGTTGCAAAACCGCTTGACAATGCCATAGTAGGTAAATTGTATGATTTGAAAGGCATTTCGAGACTAAAGATGCTCTCTTCTCTTAATTAGTACATATAAACTCGAAGAGGAAAAGTCCAACAATATAAGTGCTAATTTTACTTAACTTTGATTGGCAACTGTAGCAAAATTTAGCCAAAGAATGGCAGTTGAAGGCTAAAAATAAAAGCCCGTATTACTTTTAAACACTTTCACAAACAGACACAGTCAATCCCTAACTGTATTGATGAATCCTGTCAGCTTAGATTTACTTACGTATTATGAAAATATTTTTACTGAACATCAGCCCTTATGTATGCGCTGCATGGGTGGCAATATTGTATAGTAGAGATTTGTTCTTTTGCAATTTGGTTCAACAAGACTATGTGTATATCTGTATGCAGTATTTTGTGGACTCAATATATCAGTTTTAGAGGAAACACGCAAATCCTCTTTTTACTTTAGACTTTTTATTGAACAGAGTCTGATAGCTGTGAGTTGTGTGCTAAAGCGTTTCAGCAAAAGTAATGTGGAAGACAGTTTGGGTAGTTCTCCAGTTTCTTTGTGTACCAAGACAAAAAGCATTAGTGTGCTTTGTTTGGATTGCATGGAGGAGAAACAGGTGCTCTATGTCTCGTCCCCGTTGTGTGTTCGAATTATATTCGAATTCGGGAGAAAGTCTCAACACTAACTTAACTGCTTGCTTCTGAACATAGCAGCATGGGCTTAATATTGTGCACTCCAACACTGCATTTGTCCTTTACGAAGGTCTAGGTCGTGTCGTCCAGAAACACACGCCAATAGAATACGGATAAACGGTAGCGTCTTTTTGAGGAGTTATTCCAAAGGCTGGATATGAATGAACTACTCAATTATATATGAGTCATGCAAAATTCTTGGGCTTTTACGTTTAGCATTATGTATTACATATAGCATTTGGCTAGCTGGATATATTATGTACTACGTAAATACCTCAAGTCCTATTATTACAGTATGAGAGACCTATTTTGTATGGAATCTACTTAAAAGATTGGTATATCCGTCTTCTCAGAAAGTATTATAATTGGTGCAGAGTCTTGAAATTCTTACACCATCTCTTGGGGTAGTAATAGAGATAATGAATTAACCTTAATTGATGATTGATTGACCATATAAAGCCATACCCTTTTTGATTATATAAATTGAAATCTAGAGCTATTGAATGTCTGTCATTCAAAAGCGTATGTATCCTAACTTGACATATATGTAAGCATGAGATACCGCATAGCTCTTGGCTCTAGGGCTAGGGTAACTCATTCAGAAGCTTGGAAACTGAGACCCACGGGCAACCTAGAATATTTGTAAATGTAATATTTATTGAACATCAGAAAATTCATTTACTGTAACTGTAGTAGTATTGGATTTGGAACTGAAGGGTGTTGCATGTCTATCCGACACCTTGCTGTATATAAAGACAAAGTGCGTAATTTGAGTTGCTTTGAAAAGCAATATCATGAAACTTTGCGGTGCATTACATTATCTGTAGGTCCCTGAATCCAATGATCACCTTAGATTTTAGCTGAGCGCTCCTATTTCCGATACAAGCGAACCTTAGATAAGATGGCACAACGATCCGGAAATTATCATGAGAAATCCATTTAGAACGGAATGGTAGATGTGGATTTGGATAGGATATCTCTCTAGACGGTAGAGCAATGAAGAAATAACTTATTGCAGTATAGAGGTAAAATGTATTCGTAGATATGCCGTTGCTAGTACATCTACCTTTTCTTAGATTAATACTAGTAAGTTAGAGAATGCAATGGAATTTTTGTAATTGTAATTTCATCATGGACAAAATTATTATAAAATAGATAATATGATCTAATATAACCTGGTTTTATTAATTTTACGTTATTTCTGGATAAATTCTGAGAGTAGTGTTATGACTATGACGTGTTTAAGATAATTAAATACATGGTAAATCGGTGAATTTATTTTTACATTAGGTTAATGCAGTACTTGTATTTAATATTATTGCAACAATTTGCCATTAACCCTTTCATGAATTGCAAACCAAGGTTTGGTATCTTATTTACGTTCTACTTCGCACAATATTGTACTATTTAGTTAGTAATTACCATTTGTTACATTTGTTTCACGTGAGCAAAACTGTTTGTGAATGAACATAAAGTATGAAGTTAATAACTGTTTACCATGCATGTGACTTTGGTCTTCATTTCGCTCTCAATAGAGAGAAGGTTCATTAAGTTTTCAAAATCACGTATTCATCATCACATCATCAGTAATTTTTACTTTGGGCAGCGAAGCGGTAAGTGGATCTTCTCATTTTCTGCTAAGCTGCTGCAATTGTGTCTGTGGAGGTGATCTACAAAAATATCTTCGCGTGATAAGACTGAATGATTCTGCATAATAAATATATCTTGTTTGTAAGCACGATCGCAAAATTATTCAGCTAATTACTTTGATGGATATAGTGTGTTAATTCTCTTTATGTATTACACATAAAGAGTAGGCAGTCAGCCAGTGGACAAATATACTATTAGTACTTACTACGGGCAGTTAAAATTTCAATTAGACTAGTACGCAATGTAGTACATACATAATATATGGCGATGTGTACTTTGTAAATGCAGCTATGCGACGCGGTATTGCGACCTGCTAGGACAAATAGGCACAGAAAAATAAATTACTGTTTAAGTACAAATATATAGCATTAATGGAAACATAAATACGTACAGTAGTGCAAAAATTAAAATCTTAATACCACACATACTACAATTATGTACTATAACTACTTACTACTATGTTACATAATGTTGTAAATTGCAAGTTGCCATTTAGTATACATACTTATTAATAGGTAAAGTAGAAACACTTTCGCTTGTGTGCATCAAATCAAATCACCAAGCCAAAAATCTTAAAATTTTGCGTCCTGAATATTTATAATTGTCTTTACATACCTATAGGCATTTACATATAAGCATATAATGGTACAATTGTTACTCATGTATCATTATTAATTATTAATGCACGTGCAAAGCAACCTGAAAGGAGAATTTAAGTCAGCCATTAAGATTTAAGTACTTACAGGATGCATATAATACAAGGTTGCTGTAGTGCACATTTGTCCTCCAGAAGTGAAAAAAGTGAAATTCGGAATCAAAAACATTCGGGTGGGATAACCTTATCCCAGAGACAGCAATCTATCACTATAGGAACCTTGCATATAATATATACCTACTCTGCGGTAGCAATTAGCTAAACATACATAAAATATCGTGAATCATAAACTCTTGACTATAACGTGATTACCTATACATATTTAATGTATGATTATCGCAGGACTACTAAGATTAGGAAAAGTTCGAATAAAAACTATAGACGATCTGCATGTGACAATGAGTCACATATATGTCTAATCTGTATAATTATTTATCTCCTTGAATACATACAAGCAAACCAAAACAAATCTTAGGCAATTAAAATTACTCCATAAAACAGAGTTATATAAATCAAAGAGATCTGAACTGAGCTGAAAACTTTCAAAACATTTAGTAAAGCCTAAATATGGAAAACTGCACATCCGTTACTGAAGAATAAAGGAACATAAATACAGTTACCAGATATAGAAAGAATATTCTTGGGTATAAGAATAAGTAAGAAGTAAGAAACTTTCAGTAAGAAAGCGCAAATGAAGGCTTTACATTAGCAATTGAAGGGTGTACTGTACATGCATTATAAGTATAGTATACAAGTAGGTTTATTTACAATTATGCTTGGCATCAATTTTTCAGTATTAAATATATCAATGTTCTCTCTATAACGGCAATAATGCAGGGATTTATATGTATGAACGCAAGGTAGGTAATAACTTAACTACTTATGTGGGAACTCTTCGGTAAACATATCAATAAAGTATGTAATTTTCTAACAACCTTCTTCAGGAGGTGGCATTTCTATCTTAGTCTACATGTAGCTTTTGATTATATTGGTGGTCAAGTAAGTCACTTTTGCTAAATCGATTTTCTTCTATGCATGCCATGCCACAGGAATTTCGAAATCGAAGGTTATTGGCGTAAAATTATATGTATCCAGTACGCAATTTCGGAAAAAGTATGATACTATATGCATACAACACGATATCTGCGACTATGCGATGATACGTCATTTAAGGGGATATGCGAAAATCTTGTTTATATTATTACTTAATGTAATCTTGTTTGCGACAGTTTCTTTTGAGAGCTAGTCTTTTTATAGTTAGGTTACTTTTAACTACCTTGAATATTGTGTGGAATATAGAAAACATAATTTAGTGTTTATAAAACAAGGCTTAATATATGTTAATTATTTTGAATGCACTGACAATGAAAGTCCTTTGAAAATAGCTTTGTTCTGTTTGTAAGCACTAATATTCAAAAAATAATGTGCACACTAGTGTACAGATCACTTAATTTTAGTAAATTATATTAACTTAATTATTGCTTATTCCATTCATATTATATCTACTATTGCGGTTCCTATTCATAAGGACGATTCTAGAAATATGCATAGTTTGTTATACAATTTACAAAGTGCGCCAATCCATTTAATTATTATACTTTTATTACCTTGATCCTCACCATTCGATTCAAGCTCTAATACTCTAGCCTTCATAAACATTTATATGGATGCCATAATTAGTAGTTAGGGTGACTAAGTTAATATAGAAGTTATAAAAAAGAGCTACAAAACAAGAAAGAAGCATTTGTCCGTTCCGTTACTTCCGTTGTCTTGTCTTTGTCAATAGCATCCTCGCTCATTGCTTGTATTATTACATATTACAGATAGATTGATTGCTATATATCTATTTGTAAATTGCAACAAGTTGTAAGGTGAGACAATTTTTACCAAGTTGTTGAAGCATTGCTAATCGCTGTGAGAATTAGATTAATCTTCTTGAAGGTATTCGTTCAAGCGTTAAGTAAGGACCAAGGAGTAAGGAAAAAGACCTTTTGCTACAATGACATCGTTCGTGGGGAAGTTTCAATTCGAAAATGCTGAGAATATCGACGAATATCTAAAGGGATTAGGTAAGATGTTTCAATAATTTAAAAATATTCAAACATTTGTTTACAATTTACAAACAAATTAGAAAATTATCGCACAGTGCTCATGAGTCATGTCATAATCATAATTTTTGACACTGTGCTGTGAAGTTTTTGTAATTGTCACAATGCTTAAAATGTTATATCTAATTAATAATCCTGTAATTAATATTTTGTAGGTGTTGGTTTGGTCTTCCGCAAAGTTCAGGCTGTGGCTAAGCCAACAATCGAAATAACACATGACAAAACCTCTGATCAGTACACTTTCAAGATAGAATCCGTTTTTCGTTCCAGAACGTTGATATTTACGTTGGGAAAGGAATTTCCAGATGAGACTTTTGATGCAAGAAAATGTCAGGTAAGCCCTTGGGTGTTAGGTGTAATCAATTTGATTTGTCCGATTAAGGTAAAAACCCCATACACGTCTGCCATCCCAGAAAGGTAGATAATGTTGAATTCGATTTTAAATAGAATGTATTATTATGGAGTATATAGTTAGTTACTATATATTAACATCGTAGAAAAAACGGTTAAAAAACTAGAAAATGCTATAGCCTGCAACAACAAAGCTTTATTTTATAAAAATCTAATGTCTCCTGAATGCTGCTAGGTCTATCCCTATTCCCTAGTATCCCTAGTCCAGTTCTGTTCAGATGTAGATGAGCTAAAATACCTAAATATTACAATTTGCATTACTTATAATGTCTTTTCAACTTTATACATGCTTGTTCTTTAAATTATAGACCACGGTTAACTGGGACGGAGGATCAAAATTGAGCTTGGATCAAGTATGCGAGGAAGGTCCAAATGTCAAAGTAATTCAAGAACTCACAGAGGCTGGCTTGACCATTGTCATGGAATCTGGAGAATTCAAAGCATCACAATCCTTCAAGCGGACTCCGGCAGCCCCAGTTGTTTCTTAGTAAACGTAGGATCCTCATTCTCATTACTAAAAGTCTAGTATCTCATTACATGTACATTACAAGATTTCAAAATATTTTACAGCCTCTCCATTTTCCAATTATGTACTTTGTACTTTATATCCTTTGCCGAAGGAAGAATTTATATTATCCTTATTTGATGAGAATGCTTATCATGTAATGTAGCTAACGTCCCTGATTATTGAAACGAAGGCATTATGTCACTTTCAAAATAAACACTAGTTTCTTTTTTATCATTAACACTATTTGTTCGTTGTCTGAAATGTTTCTGTCGCTTATAGGAACTGTACAAGCAAATGCCTACAAAAATAGTATATAGTATAGAGTTAAAAGTACTAGAATTATTGTAAACAGTAATGGCGAACGGCGATGTTTTATAGCTTTTATTTACTTGAGAAGCAACAATTAACTACAAAAGTTAAGCTATTAAGTACTATAATTTAGTGCTACGTAGCTAATTATTTTAAATGTAACATTGTTAGCACTAGTTTCCAGATTTTTACACTCCTAATTGTGTGCCTACTCAAAACAACACTATTATATCAGAGGTAGACATAGACATGAAATTAACATTAAGCAACGATGTGTGCAGTATCTAGAATCCTCATGCTTTGCTAACTCAAGGTAACAAGCAACATAGAAAAGCACTTGAAATTAGCAATGACAATAGATTTTTACTCCATGTTATACATGTGTAGGTACAATATAATCCAACAAGTTTTTTAACAATTAAAACTAGTTTAGCAGCTTCTCGGTTAACACATACTTTTCTAGAAGACCGATAACGTGTGTATGCGCTTTGTAATGATGTAGCTAATCCTTCCAATCTTGGTACTACATCTAGATAGCAAATAACTTTCTGAATGCTAAGCAAATGGTATTATGAATCTATGTATGTCTGTATGTAGAGCAGAAATATAACGGAAACAAAAGATACATTCCCAGATATTTTCTTATAAGATTAATTATTCCAAGTTATGGGAAAGTTCTGGGAATCCTTTGCTTGTTTTTGTTTAATAATATGGTGTTGATTAGTGTATAAATGTATAAATATCCCATAAGGAACAAGCTAACTAATCGTAAATAACGAAAGGCCTACGTAAGTATGTAGTGTGCTAGGCATATCTAACACAAAGAGGTGTCTGTAGACAATAATAAACATGGAGTCCATTGTACCATGACTAATATGCGTATGAAGCAACAATAAATACCAATAGAAGGTCATACGCCTAAACTTTTTGTTGAAAATCCTCTAGGCTAATAGGCTAGGCTACTTATAGGTTTCTTTTACTGATAATGGTTGTTACTTGTGGTGTAAGTGGGCAGTTTATTGTTAGCTCGCGTTGCTTAAGGTGTAAGGGCACCTTTCCGTTTCTTGCAACTAGTTTTACCATCTTAACAATATAACATGAACTTCGTAAAATATTTTGCGTATTTCCTTCTTATACTCCAGAGTTTAATTCTAAGCCTAGTTAGATCACATTATATCGAAGAAATTAATCCTTACGATACAAGTAATTATAGAATAATCTCTCCTCATCTCTCAATACTACATACAATTCCTCCTCCTGTGTTACACGAAGGCGAAGGAAATCTTAATCCGATAAACCCACCGAATGAAGACTCTACAAAACTTTTTTCTTTGCCAAGTTATGGTGACTCAAAAAGTGCTTCTGATCCTGGAACTGCTCAAAATGACGACTCAAATGAATTGCCAATTATTAGAAGTACATCGTTCCTTCCTCCTAAAATAAGTGACGAAATGTTAGCGTATCACTCGCAAGCGGCAAAGGAGTTTCCACAGGTTCAGTGCCTGGACCCAGAAGAAAATATTGGCATTTGTCAACCACACGCCATGTGTGCTTCCTATTATACTCAGTTTCTTATGACAAATAAAATGAAAAGTGCTGTATGTGTGATGTCTAATGGAGAGAATGGAATCTGTTGTCAGCCAGTAGTGGTCCAAGAAGGTGGACTTAATACTTAAATATTATGTTCTTAAATTAAAAATTATTGCAGTAATTAACTTGTTTTTGGTATTTCTGATAATAGCTACAGCAAAAATAATGCAGCCTCAAAAACTCGATTTGTATGTCAGTAAAGATGCATTTGTGGAAGAAATGGGGGAAACCTTGGAAGATGTTGCGGATTTGGTGCGCTTAGCAATTAATGAAGACGACCAACTGGAATCTAGGCTGCAACTAAATACGGACAACATTATCGACAGAGGAACTGCTTCTCATGGACACCTTCAATTTTTCATGGTACAAATTATTTTTGCTTGAATTATTATAAATTATGAGTACTTACCTGCAAAGATACGCGACATATTTACTTATCGTCTTTTACTTTTACCTTATGAATAGACATCACAAAAAGCATTATCTATATCGAAAAGTGGACAGGGTCTACTTGCAGCTACAAATGCTGTAAAGCTGAGGTGAGTAAATAAATAAAATCAGTAAAACAATTGCAAGTACTCAATGGGTGTTGCTATACATTTAGAATACTACTGTATATGAGTAATTTATTTTTAATAGAATGAAGATTGATGACGAAATGGCTGGAAACGGTTTAAGGGAATACAGCTTGCATAATTCGTCTGCAAAAGATAAATGCATCGTGAAAGGACGATGTGATCCTTACTACAATTACTACAGAACAATCGACGGGTCATGTAACAATCTTAATAAGAGTGAAATGGGAATGTCATTCACTCCATTGTATAGAATCTTGCCTCCAAAGTACACTGATGGTACTTACTCATTTTTATGTAATTTTGCATGCTCAGCGAACAAATTCCGTGTTATTAGCTTAACTTCGCAAGAAATTAATGTCATTATGTGTTTCAAAACTTTAGGATTATGGACTCCTCCGACATCCGCTCTGGGTACTCATGTAGAATTGCCGAATGTAAGAAAACTGAGTACAACAATAGCAACCGATCAAAACTACCCACATTCCCATAATAACTTATGGGTTATGCAGTTTGGACAATTCATCGAGTAAGTTTACCTAAAACCATTTTTAAAAAGCAATTTATTATCAATGCAGAGCGATAAAGTAAGTTTCCATAACATAAAAATAGAAGTACAGAAATAGAAAGGAAACTGGCACCGGACAACTAATGATAATATTATTTTACCACTTTTTGTAGTCATGACTTGTCTCACGTGCCCATACATCGTTATCAAAATTTGTCTGGAATTGAGTGCTGTAAGAAGGACGGTCGGGGGACTTTATCAGTAAAAGATAGACACCCGCGGTGCTTTCCCATAGAAATCCCTAAAGACGATCATTTTTACCGAGCTTATAGGCAAAGGTGCATGAACTTTGTTCGCTCGATGGTCGGACCGAGGACTGATTGTAGTTTAGGATATGCAGACCAACTAAACCAAATAACAAGCTATTTAGATAGTTCTAACGTGTACGGCTCTCGAAGCGAAGAAGAAAGTGAACTTCGACTCAAGAAGGATGGACTACTCAAATCGAGAAATTTGGTTAACTACCAAAGCTCACAAGTGCTTCCGACTCAGGAACGACCTGGAGACGAGTGTACTCATCATGATAATGAGACTTACTGTTACAATGCTGGAGACTTGAGAGCTAACGAAATGATAGGCCTGTCTGCTACGCACGTTGTCTTTCTTCGTGAACATAATCGTATAGCCACAATCTTGAAAAAGATGAATTCAGGCTGGAATGATGATGTCATATTTTATGAAGCTCGTAGAATTTTAAATGCACAATATCAGCATATCCTGTACAATGAGTGGCTTCCTATATTAGTTGGTAAATAGTAATCCAATGAATTTTGTAATATGAAATTGCTCAGGTCTCATAATTTAGCCATTGTTGTTTTTAGGTCGCAAATTCATGAAAACCTATGGAATACTACCATTATCAGAGGGGTATGCCAAAGATTACGACCCGAGAATTGATGCAACTGTCTCAAATGCATTTGCGACAGCCGCTTATAGAATGGGCCATTCTCTAATCCAAGGGCTCATGACGTAATTTGCTTCCACTTTAAATTGCACAATCACTGTTGCATAATTTGTTGTCGATTTAATGTCAAGTTGGGTGATACTTTGGTATTCGATTTCTAAGTTTTTTTGGGTGCCACTTTTTAGGTTGCAAGATGAAGTTGATAGTTCTGCGGAAGAGGAAGTCTATCTTATCCATGAACATTTTAACAATCCATTTGCATTGGAAAAGCTAGGGATGCATGAGAAAATACTAAGATCTTTGGGCACCAATCCCATGCAAAATTTTGATCCACATGTCTCCAATGAAGTACTTTTATTTATTTTATTTATTATCACAGTCAATTTCCTCCATTGTTTGGAGGTAAATTACTTTAATTAGTACTGATTACTTTTCGTAATATATTGTATAATATCCATCAATTGAAAAGCGAAATTAAAATTCATTTAACAGGTTACTAACAGATTATTCCAACCTCCCAATAAGCATTATGGCTTGGACTTGATCAGTTTAAATATTCAAAGGGGTAGAGACCATGTAAGTAGTAATTTACCTATATATTATCTTGGCTGAATACTCGTTCAGTTTTTCAAGTAATCATCAATTTGGGCACTAAAAATTGTACTATTTTACAGGGATTGCCAAGTTACAATGAATTCCGTACCATTTGTCAACTTGGAAAAGCTAAATCGTTTGACGATCTTCTTCATCATATGTCTGCGATGGTATTTCATTTAATAGAACTTTATGAAAATATGAAAATTGAATTTTCTCTAACCATGCATACACCTTATTTGTGCACTTATACCAATTTGATATTTGAAAATGAATTTAATCTTTGTTACTTATCTTTGTTGTCAGAAAGTAAACCAATTGAGAAAAATATATAGATCTGTAGAAGATATAGATCTGTTCGTTGGCGGATTATGTGAATATCCGTTACCTGGAGCTCTGTTGGGAGCAACATTTACTTGTATTGTAGGGGATCAATTTGCCCGTTCCAAAAAGGCGGACAGATTTGCATACGATCTCGGTGGACAGGAGCACAGTTTTACAGTCGGTACGTAAATGCTGTAAACTAAATACTTCATGTTAAAAATATTTCTGTACACATTTTTACCACAATTTTCCATTTTTCCTGATTAACAGCTCAACTGACAGAGATTAGGCAGGCAAGTTGGTCAAGAATGCTATGTGACACTAGCGAAACGCTCAAAAGGATTCAGCCGCTTTCATTCTACCTTCCTGACGAAGCATAGTAAGTAACGCAAGCGTTTTATTCTCTTTATCATGTTTATAAATTATTGCAATGTTGTACTGTTAACATAAAAAAACCATCTAATCAATAATATTTTACAGCAATCCAGTTGTCGATTGTAGCAGCCCATTGATACCAAAAGTGGATTTAACATTTTGGAGACACTATTAACAACAACAATAATAATAATCGAAGAAAGGACATTTTGTAATGTAGTACCAGAACCTCTATGTACAAGTAATAGACGTAATATGTATTATTATTAGTATTATGTAGCACTGTCGATAAGTATTTATTTATGTACATAAATTATAAAATATTTATAATACAAGTTCGTGTTCATATTTTTAATGAATTAGAAAGAAATATTTACATTACAGCTAAGCACAAGGATAATATTTAACAAAATTTTGCATGCAGTCTGCGTTAAGACTGGCTAAAGATCAGTTTCTAGTGGAGGTGGCCTATGTGAATTAATTGTCAGGAATTCTTCTTCTGGCTGACTAGCTCTGATTCTGTTGGTAGTTGCTAATTGTTTGGCAGCTATGTAAATTACAATTAAAAATATTATTTCATACCACTTTTCAACCCATTTAATTGTATGTAGTATAAAGATTATAAATATAAGTACATAGTACTAAAGATAATATTTGTAATGTATTTTTATTTTTGTGTATTAAGAATCTCACCTGCTTGTTTAAGACCTTTCCCATAGTTTAATTGTATTTTTACCACCGAAACTAGTAGTCCAGCGTGAAGAAAGTAATAAAGTACTCCCAGTGTAAATGTTGTCACATATAGCAAAGAACCTTTTCTTTCCTGATATAAAAAGTTTGCATTTTATTACATTCATAAGATAAAAATATTGTTTTCGACTAATACAGTTTTTTGTTGAACTTACAATATTGGCGATCGCAATACATAGATAGATGACGTAAATGGGTTGTAAGTGACTAGCCACATAAAATACATAAGTCAGAACACGGCTTTCTGTCCTCATCTAAAAACATAGCATGCCATTTAGGTACCGATTTAAACATTAATGATGAATTACATAAGAATATCTCTTGCAATGTATACAGGAACTTAAATAAATAGTAATAGCAACAATACTAACTGCAACTTGTCCGAGGTATGTCCATACAGCGACAAAAATTAATCCAACAGGAAGTAAAATGACAGCATCCAAAGGAACAGAGCTCACAGTTGAGTCATACTTCACCAATTTATATGCTATCAGCAGAAATAAAAGAATAGCAAACTCTGCATCCAACGTTAATAAACTGTAGCCCAAATTTCTCTGCTTGTATAACTGCACATATCTTGGTTCAGTTCCCACAGCTCGAAATGTCGTTACATTACTTCTCTTATACTTCCAAATTACATACAGAGCTATGGGTAAGTTAATAGCCAGCAGGGAAGACGATACATAAAATCTTATCTGAAAGAAATAACAATTTGTTCCTAACATTCTCTTGCATAATTTCTTCACATCATCATCATAAGTACATTAACATTTCCAAATTCTAATGCTAATAATGTTACCTGTTTCACTAAATCTTCTACAGACTCCTCTTCTACTGGCGTCGCGAGGGAACTTGACTTGTCATCTTTGTCAGAAAGTGCAAGGAAATAAACCAAGTCGAAAATCCATATAAGGATTTTCGTCAGAAGTTGGTTTAAAACTTGATATGGAAGTTCTTTTAAAACTCCGTTAATAAGGAAATATATCCCGAAACCTAAAATGTGTATCAGAATATTTAGGTAATGTGTGAATCTTTTATGTTGGTGTCTGGTGTGATGTCTCATATTTATTTATGTATATATATAGTATAGGTAGGTAGTAAGTTAAAAAGCAAAAACTCACAGTTGTTTATGATCATTATGCTAGGGAATACATATTTCCCCAATACAATGTGGAATATATTGAATCCAATATTGACTATAATAAATATAAGCGAGACGACAATGAATATCCATTCCCAGTATGCAAAATCTGCTGTTGTTTTCTGTAACAATGTTGTAGATTTATAAATTAATATGCATACGCTTATTTCAAGGAATTGAATCAAGAAATTCACTAAAATAAATGTTTCTACGTACCTTCTCTAAAAGATATGGTTCTCTTGAAACTCTCGTTCGTAGTACAGAGGAACCCCAGGTCTCATTCCCTTTTCGTCCTTCCATTATATTACTGAGAAAACTTTTAGTTCATGTGTATAATATGATATTACAAAACAAACCTCTACTTTCTACAGATTTAATCACAATTTATTAATATTTCAGTATCTGTAATATATGTAAATGCATGAGTATGACTGTAGACCGCAGAAAAATAAAACCCGATTTCATTCACCTTCGTGAAATTACTGGAAATGGATACCCGCAATATTTATGGTGGGCTTGGTAAGGAATATGGACTAATTACATTTCCATAAAAGGATGTTTAGGTGTGGGGTATGTGTTATCATAAATATGTAATACGTAGCGTAATAGGGACCCGGCACAATTAAATGAGCATTTTGCACCTTGAGTGTATATCTAATCTTTTGTTATCACCATGAAACGATGAAATATAGTAAAATACTTGTTATTACTATTTGACACGTTAATGGAATTGTATGTATTGTATGAGTAATCTGTAATGTTCCATTTTTAGTAGAACCGTCATTTCCTCCAATCCATGTGTACATGCTCCTATATGTATTAGTATCTATTTATGTTCCAGGTAGATTTGGCACAATAATAACATGACTCAGATAATTGTGAGATGCCTGTATTATTTCATAAAACATAGATTGTTGATACCAATTGATATCACAGTTAGAGAATTGTACATGTCATAAAATAATTTCAATGTAAATATGTATGTACACTGTGCACGACTGCAACTGAAGTAACTATCTGATATGTAGAATATAATATGTCTGGAGAACACTGCAGTTTCCGTTCAAAATTAGAGAATTCCTCTAATATAATAGAGCAAGTAAAGCTTGCTAAACTTGTCTTAATTAAGTAACCTGATTAATTTACCCTGTGGATGGGATTTTAACATTTTAATTTTTACTGGCTCTCTGTTCCTTGCAGGTAATCACTCACAAACACAAACTTTACTTACATTAAGTATAAGGGAGATAAAACAAATTTTTTACTCATATAATATTTATATGTAGTATATACACAGAAAGGCTTTACGTAGGTCCTTAGTCAAGGGCTTTATTTCGAGTCTTTTACGGCAGCAGAATGTAATTGTAAGTAGGAGCGTTACCTGCCAAAAGAATTGACAGAGGTATGTTTGTTAGTAGAATATGAAGCAAAATGATAAATAATACAGTACACCTGGTATGTCTGTCGTCTATAATATACTTTTATTTGAGTCATTTACGGCAACAGGTGACGGTGCGGTGTGGTGTGTATTAGTGACATCATTTATTTCCCTTTTTACAACAATCAGTATCAGAACAATAGTATGTACATGTGCATACTAGCATTGGTAGCGTCTGTGTGGTATGCATGCATAGCATACACTATGCATGGCACTTACAGTTTAATTAACGTTTGTTTGTATAACAAACCACACGACATGTAAGTGTTAGGTGACGGAACGTGCTGGAAGCTAAATAAATGCCTAATGCTGTACAAAACATTACCTGCCTGCAATTTCCGTTTGTGCTTCTACTATATCCATTTCTAATATTGACCTATTTGTATGTGTATTAAAATCTACAGTATGATTATATGCAGGTTACAGTGGTATATAAAGTATAACACATTCATTGAAAACACTAAACATAAATTCACGCATGTACATTACATAGAAAAATGCATGCATCAATAAAGTTGCTATATTTGCTTAAACGCATTCCCTCCGAAGCATGATGCATCATAAACTTTAGATATTTGCAAACATAAAAGATAAAACAGAATACCGTATTTTACGAAATAATTCACCACCATATGGTGAGTTAAGAGAAAATGAAGCTAAAAATGTGCCTCCAAACAATAGTTCACCATGGACAAAATAAATCACGATATCTATGTAGATAACTAGCTTTGCGTATTCATGTGGTGCTGATGATATGTAGTACAAGTTAATATAATTACACTGTTCCAAGGTAATTATACATAGATAAGGAGGGCACTATTTTACATAGCTAAACTTAAAGAACTCCTATACCTGGAAAGCAAGATATATAATGTCCTCTGATGGTAAAAATTAAGTACCTTAGTAATGTGCTCAAGATATAACAATGGGTATGATATGGACAATAATTCACCATGTGGTGAATTATTGCATCTATTGCTCAAAAAAATCTTCAAACAAAATTTTCCCTGGTGAACTACTTCGTAAAATACGGTAGTATACATCGGAACATTTGTGTCATGCAAAGTTTGCTTAGCTAACTTAACTGTAGGTAACAGCATATCTCGAAGACTTGTTTGCGATATTAGACAAACATGAGTGCGAGTGCATTAAAAACAAGCTATAACTTCAATAAGTGCGTACTGACGTACAGATTGCTGCTTTCATTTTAGCCGGTAACTGGTGCGGTGTGATATCCGTATTATATAATGACTCTAGAAATTGATTTAACTGATGCTTCTAATGGTGCTGCTGCTGTAATTGATGACAAAAATTTCTTGTCTCTATATTAACATTACTATTACTTGTATCACATCTACAAGAAAATATACTTCAAACACAGGAAAACAATTTCTCTGCAAATCTACGTTTTTATCAAGGAAAAACAAAGGAAAAGCTTCTCTATTATCAGACTGGATTAATTGTTATGGCTAAGGTTTAATAGTAATACCTACTTTCAGTATAAATCCGTCTATCCTGATTTCTATTAGCACTTCTTGTATTGCTAGTTGTGCGCTTACTGTGCCTGGAAGCACTTCCTGTATTTACATTTTTGTTGGTTTTCCTATTTTCTGAATTACTTCTGTTATTTTCATACCCTCCAGATACGTTCTGTCTCTCTTGCCTATCAAATCTTTCAATTTGAGCTTCAATCTGCGGTAGAATTTTCAAAATCTCTCGAATATTTGATTCTGCATGTAATGATTCAACTCGCTCGACTTTAATCTTCTTCCTTCTAGGTTCTTGTTGAACATTTCTTTGATTTGATGGTTGCTGAAATTGTTTAGGGTATCTTCTATTATTATAAGGTTCATTTATTGAATTTGGAAAATTTCGAGCTTGAAGTGAATTGGGGATAATCCTTCCTTTGGAAGGGGAGGATGCATACGATTTTTCATCTATATCGTTTAGATCCACAAAGAGAACATCTACTTTAGAACCGGGAGTAAACTTCTTTCCATTTCTTGATGGAGGCAATCCATGATTAGATAATATTTCTCGAACGGGCAAAGCTAAGAGAAGTAATAATATATTACAGATAATTATTACACCTTGCCAAGTAGCTACCTTGCATTGCATGTGTAAGTAGATATTCTTTTACAAATAGTGCTTTTACTATTTTGATAAGTATTTATTGGTATTTTCTGCAAATGAAATAAATTGTTTGCCAATTACTGGGCCAAATAGGTATTTATTGCTCCTTGAAATAAATGAATAACTATAGCAAATAGGTTCGTAGATGATGTTTACTGGTAATGAAATGCAATAAATATATGAAGTTATCGATTTCTACTCAACCATTTTAGACAATAATATATCGCGCAATTACTATATATAGACTATAGTAACATTTTTAATAAAAATAACTTACGCTGAATCCGAGAAAAATCATATCCACTTTGGTACAGAGAATCTTGCACACTTCTTGCATCTGGGAATCCTCTTTGGTAAAATGAGCCTGCTTGCACTGTATGAAGATGCAATAGTGAAGTAACAAAGGTGAAAAATGTAACAAATAAAGTGCACTTTTTGCAAGCAAGAGATTCCATTTTAGAACAGTTAGTGTAGAATGTTTGTATCAATTTGTATATCTAAACACTTTGAAAAATCAAATCTTAAGAGGAAAAACTGAAATACGATTTTACAGCATTCTTTTAGTAATTATAAATCTTCATTTTTAAGTTAAAGTTTTCAAACTACTATTACATACAGTAAGTAATCTAATCACAATCACTTAAACAAAAAGGATTCACTTAGGGATTTCGTCTCAAGTTGTTCAGAGGATTTGTTTTTGTTGTGCTATATCGAAAGTAAAAGTCAAATTGAAACGGAAACAAGGAAGCGTGGTTGATTATATAATCCAGAAAGCCAGAGATGACCCTTTTCTATCAGTTGGTTGTCAATTCTTAAATGTTATTCCTGCCACTTCTCACGACTAATGAAGAATGGCTGTTTCTTGGATCGACTCACGTTTATATTATTGCCATTCCTCTATTACTATTACAGTTGGCTTATGTTTAGATAAATATGCATTCTCGCATTGTATGCAAGTTTGTAGGCAACAAAGCATTTAATAGTGAAATAAGAAGAGTAGGTACATAAACATAACTAAGTTATTGTTAAGTAAGTTAGTATATATCGTAGATTTATATTCCTACAGCGTAAGATTAGATAGGCTTTGCCTTTATTGTAATTAACTAACCAACTCAACACGACACATGAACTATCAACATGTCAGCAACACAGAAACTTCACAAAATCATAAAACGACTTATTAAAGTATACGTTTTCATATGTGGTTCCCATGCATGTCATTTCAAGTGACACAAGTAGTAGTTAGTAATAGTAATATTTAACTTGCTTTTTGTAAATGCCTAATGATAAGTAGTATTTGAAAAGTAACAATGAACGAGAAAAGGGTAAGCAAAACAAAAGTATGAAAATACTTATACTACATGCTTGCAAGTACGTATTACTTCACCTAACATTAACAATCCAATCGAGATTGAGTTGGAGAATGTCTGTTGTGGGCATGTAACAGATATGCATCGGCATTCTGAATTAATATTTAGCTTTACACGCTGTACAAAAACAGGTTATTGTTAAACAAACATAAGTATTGTACATAAACATAGATATATAGGCACATGCACTTCTCTGAGAAACAAGAATAGGAAACGGATAATAATAAGATTATAAGAGAAACTTGTCTATGTATATGTAGTTTTGCGGATGTGCGTTGTTTGTAGGTAGGGACTACCTACACACTTTCTTGCTTTGACTCTCAGCGATAAAATATACTTATATGTGGTGAATGTATGAATAACGCATTGTGATTAGTAAAAATGGACAGATAGGTCACCAAAAGTTACTTCTCATTTGCCTATTCCCCTATCTTGCTTTATGCAACTGTGAATGCCCATTGTATGCAACTAATTTAAATGGAAATTAATTTCGTTGCTGCCAAAACCAAAATATTTATGTCTCTCAAAAACGTGGCCAAGCCAAGCTTTATTATTCTAAAAACGTTACTGGGTATATTTTACATCAGACACATTAAGTAATGTTCATAAATTAATATACATACAAGTTAATAAAAGTGAATTTCCTTATAGTTCCTTTTAAGCTAATTGTAAGCTTGTTGATTGAGACGACAGCTCTATGCAAAATATAATAAGGAATCACTTTTCATAACCACACGCACATTTCACACTAAATTATTACTTTGTTGCTTGTTATAATATTAATCGTAAACGACAGAGGTAACTATAAAATCATGTAACATATTGTGTATTCAGCATACACAAGGCAAAGTTGGCATAATAAGGAACATAAGGAACATTAGTTTACAAATTATGTCATTACTGGTTGTAAATAGTAATAGTAAGTAAGTATCAGTGCAATTTACAGGCAATAGCAATTAAATGTATGCCTACGTCTACAACTATGTATAGTAATCATACTTTCGTAGTTTAAAAAGACCAATTTCCGCATAGGTCTTCTATCTAGACATTTATTTGGGATTTTGTCATTTACTATAAAATTGTGTAGCAAACGTCTAGGATTGTTTTATTACCCAGTTTTCTTTAAACATCATAAAAGTTACTGCTATATGCTAAAAAGGGAAATCTACAAAAAATAAATGCAATATTTTCGATTTTACATGAGATAAGTGGGGTAGGTAACTTAAAATAAAATAAGATTTTTAGTATATTTAATTTATCAGTACATTAGAAAATTAATATCTGTGTAGGTTAATACACATCTGCTTGAATTGACACAAAATTGGGGGCTTCTGTATTGTGACGACATTGGGGGCGCTGGTTTGGATAAATTGGATGGAACAATGTCCTCCGCAAATCTTCATACTCCTCGCTGTTTTTAACTGAATGATGGACTCCATTGACTGCAAATAGAGTAACAGTGATATATATGTTAGCATTTGTCATTAAGGGTGTAATTCCATGTTTCATGAGTTGGTAACCAGGTTAAAATAATCTTACAACAAAATTATGCAGTCTTATTAAGGCAATTGGGTGGTGTCTATTATTATGCAACTACGTTTAAGCACTTAAAGTAATTTTATTCGCGTCGCAAAACTTAATGGCTTACCAAGTACATCGCCATAACCCTTGCCGTAATTGTGTTGAATGGAGACCAACACAGCGAGTAAACACAGATGTACAGTTAATGAAAGTATGCAGATGAAAAACGTGCTCCAAGTAAGGACATCATCACTTATTTTCCAAAACAGCAAATTCTATACAATAAAAAATTAATTAATAGACATGCCTACATAAATACATTCATCAAACCA
Organism: Tomocerus mixtus; assembly: GCA_034694165.1. Taxonomy (NCBI): domain Eukaryota; kingdom Metazoa; phylum Arthropoda; class Collembola; order Entomobryomorpha; family Tomoceridae; genus Tomocerus; species Tomocerus mixtus. The sequence goes on along the minus strand of JAQFYC010000161.1, from coordinate 7,036 downwards.
AGGCACAACAACGAATATTCATTCTGCGATGCGATTTTACTGATAGTTTTTTAAATGTTTGCAAAGGCTTATCTGTAATCGTAAACATATTTTTCCTACCCTAATAAATAGTCCGATTATATACACCGGTTGTGCCAAACTAATTCCGAAGAATATCCATGTCAATAGCGGACTTTCCTTCCTTATCTGTAAAATTAAATTAAATAAGATATTGATCATAGTTTTTCTACAGATAAGTATAATCAATATTAAGAAGCTCAAATGATTTATTATAACAAATTACAGCTTTATATCCGATGACCATCCATGCTGTAAGAATTGCGGCACCAAGGCAAATCACAAGAATTTCATTAATCAGTATTTCAACAAATCCATTGCGCATAAACAAGAATAAGGCAAGGAGATTTGTTTCCAGGTCTAAAAATAGGAGACTGAACATGAAAAATAGATTTCTGAAGATTTGAACACGGCTTAGGTGGGTCCCAACTGTAACAAAGATCGCCTTTTCCATTGAATAATATTGCCACCCTACCATCACCCCTGTTATCATATTCGTGGCACTTATCACAGTTGAGCTGATGAAGCAAGCCTAAACAAAAAGTAATTCATATATATTTACTGAACCTGAGAATATTTTATGGTTTTATTTTTTATGTGCATTTTATTACTGAGGTAAGGTGTTATTTACCAAAATCTGCAAATAATACGTGTTTTCGTCTTCGTCATCGTTTTCTTCATATGGTACATTTCTATACGCTAAAAAGTATATCAGGTCCAGAACCCATGAAATTCCAACAGTTGCAACTTGCATAAAAATTTGAAATGGTTGCTCCTTAAAAAGTCCATGGAACAGGAAAAAGGTGAGAAAAACTGTAACACAGTATAATAAGGATCGCAAATTACGTAACGCTATGCTACAGTTAATAAATTAATTAGTATTCTATTAAGTGACAACTTCATGCATTATTAGTTTCCAAACATGTTTACAAATATGACCAACTTTTCCATTTCATTTTGGAAGTGTTATTTTATTTGTATGTTTATTGAACTGTTATTAGCATTTGCCTTAGAACTCTGGGGTCCATCTTCCTTCACTAATCACACTAATTAGATATACTAAACTTATAGCATTACTAAACTTGAGAAATGCAAGTCTCGCGTTCGAAGTTTTCCATAGGATATTTAACATGAGTACCGGTTGCAACCGAAAAAATTATCTGAACCCTATATGACGACCCTAGTTCCATTACAAAAGCTAATACCATTGATAAATCGAATACATCTATGGTATAGCTCCAAGTGGCCCATTTTTGTGTAGGTACCCTTACGTAATTTTATAAGATGAATTGTAGATACGACGTAATGACTTGAATTAGCCGAATAACAGGACATCAAATAAACAGCGAAAGCAATGTGGGCAAAATTGTTTAACAAGGAAATTAAAAGATGACTCCATTCTTTGGACCGCAAATCCCAACAAGTTTTAGTTTCCTGAAAAAATCAATGATATTAATACAATTCTTTTACCCAACAAAAATAATGCACAACAAAGATATCTGTATTTAAATGAAAGTTGAAAGTAAAATTTTTGTTAAGAAGTTAAACTTTTCATACCTTATTGTCTATAATGGATATCAAAGATACAGAATCGACGACCGTATAAGAATCAGCACAGTCAGAATCTGAATGACATTCTAAATTGTCCATTTCAGACTCTCGAACTTCAATCCTCAGAATTTGTCACTTTTCTAGCATATGTACAATTGATGATTGTCCACCTGCAATAATAGAAACGCCAAATACCTGTTAAAAATTAATTGGTTATGTTTTTCCTTATACCATTTAACAATAATAAACGTTGAGGTTTCTCCATGATACAATAGAGGTATTCCATAAGTCCCCCAATTTTGCTTGTTATCACATAAGTGTATGCATTCGATAGTGCATACGCTTATATGTTAACAAGCAAAAGTGGGGGACTTATGGAATACCTCTATTGCGTAAATTGGAAATTACTTAGTCGCTACCTACATACTAACAAATAAATATTATCTTGTGAAAATCATATTTTAGCCCTTAGGTGGTATGGTATAGCGGTAGATCTGTGTTTTAATAATTCATGAAACCTAAAAGCTATTCTCAATAATATATCGTATTAATAGTTTTTAATTTTATTTGCATTTTAACTGATTTAATGCGATTACGCTTTACAGAACTGGCTGATATTCTTTAATTGTACAATCTATATAGTACTTTTACGCACTTATTATTACCGGTCGGTCATGTGTATCATGTCACATAAAAACATTTCAGATACATACATTATCAGATCATCCTCCGGATATCTTTCCATAAATTAACGGGTTATGTTATTATATGTATACATGAATTCTATCCTGTCTTTGTACATTTACTCTTGGTTTGGGACTATTATATTGTGGTGATGCATCCAATCAAATGCTAAAACTGTTTGAGGGATATGACCTATAATGAGATTGGTTTGACAATCCGTATCCAGATTGCACAAAGTGTTAATATTTACCTATTCTACAATTATTACGTTTTCATGAATAATTACACCAACCTCTGAACCTCACGAATATGAGATTATCAGTTTAATGAAAAATTTCCTTTTCACCTGACTATGTTATGTTAGGTATCATTATCACTGATCACTATCACAATTATTTGTCTTGAGACACTATGTCTATGACACTTGTAACGTAACTTGTACTTACTGTGCTTGCGGCTTGCAGCCATAGTGTGTAGTAAAATTAACATTAACTCATCACTTTTTTTTTATTCTTATACTTCTTATTATGTAATTTCTATGAATGTTCTGAATGCACTGAACTTTTTAATACATTATATTATACAGATTAACTATAGTGCTTGAGCATAGCATAAAGTGCATAGTGCATACACACATATATTTACATGAAATTATATAATTTCTATCTTAGTAATTGTAATTTTTAGGGTAAGGTAGTTTTATTAGATATCGCTAACGTACAAAATACTCACGCTATGTACGCGTGCTTTACCTTTAAACGTGACCTGTTTGTTTCTTACCTACTTCTGTAGGCTTTAACTTTAACTACTGGATTCTTCTATTGCATTTGTTATGCTATGACATTACAGAAATTACAGTTGTTTACCAGCGTATCTCTTTTTTACATACACAAACTAATAAGAATTGCACATTAAAATATATACATATAAGTATACTCACACATTTTGATTTTCTTTAGCTTCTTTTTAGAATTAAGCACATGGCACACTCATGCACTATGGATTATGAGATTATAACTGACGACTAACAATGCAAATGAGACAGATAATTGAATAGTTGTGGTACGGGCGAATTTTTACTAATGTGTATAAATACATAGTAGTATACGTATGTAAAGTCTTATATTTGGAATTGTAAAGTAAATGATGAAGACATAGCTCAGGTCACTCGACTCTGATCGTGAGCTGTACTATTTGCAACAAATCACCCAATTTGTTTTCAAATAACCTTCACTGCAGTCACATTCAACAGTGTATATTTAGTAAAGAAGATCCCCATTTGTAATTAATGAAAGTTTAATGAATATAAGTTATGATATGCAATAAGTTTAAACTTATCGCTAATAACATTTTACTTCAGTAGCATTAATATGTTAAACTACCTAACCTCAGTCCAGGGTTGTTACTTACTACTTGACATTATTCAGCTATGTAGAACATACTTATATTATCAATGTTTTATATTATATCAGGAAGGTAGTAATTAGCGATGAGTGGACAAGTACATATAATTTACATCATAAGCGTCATAAAGGCATCAGGAGACAGATGCAGATACAACTGTTAATATATTATGTGTTCTGTATATGAAGACTCTGATTCTGATTGAATGGTTACATGTAAACTGCGCCAGGGCCGAACACTAAATAGTATCTCAACTCTTTATTACTACTGATTATATATTTTCTTTAACTTTATCTAAGCTGCAACAGTTTTCCATGATTGCTGATTGCAGACCTACTTATAATAATCTTATACAACGGTACAGCTTATTATATCTTAAAAAGTAAAGCATTAACTAAATATAAGTAGTACATATGCTATACATTATAACACGATGTTCGCAGTAGTATTGCGTTTGCAAAATATAATTTTTTGTAAGTTGCATATACCTATATATATAAAGCGTATGCATCAATGCAAAAATTCAAATTATTACACTATGCGATGGTAATGCAGTAAACTCATTGCATCGCACCCATAATAATCTAGCTAATAAGGAGAAATCTTGCTTGTATGTTAAATAATAATCAGGATTCGATCAGAACATTATAATAATAGTATCTAGAGACTATAATTTGTAATTAACTAAAATAAAAATCAATGTTGTACCAGTAAAGGCAGAAATCGAAAACAGAAACTCCTTGTTTCGTTTTCCTGTGAAGAGTGTAGAGCAATGTTATTAAATACTTATGGATTTCTAATTTATATTACACCCTGCATACTTGAGTACAGGTGCAGTTTAATCGTCTATTTTGTATGTACATTGACAATGACTTTCCTGTGACTACATTTTTTTGGCATTTACAAACAAAACTTATCATGTATGTACTAATTATATATGTACAAATATTTAGTTACCTAAGTATTTAGTTTTTATACTACTTACTGGCAGGAAATAATCTAGGTTGTAATAAATTGTATGTAATTGTAGCTGTAGGTTGCTTACACTCAATAGTACTGATGTATAGGTTCACTCATTCACTCACACTATCATGACTTGATTTGTTTGAGAACTCGTGAAAGGAAACGGAGAGTAGGTATGTTGTGTGCATGAGTTTAGTATGACTCACAGACGTCATACACATCATATCTCCATGAAATTGTTCTCAGCTTCAATTCATTCACACAAAATCACACACAACACTTTTTATTATAAGCTTGAAGATCGCCACTTAATTCTGAGAAATAGTTAGGGCTAGGGGCTAGGGCATTATCACTTGTAGGTTGTAGGCTGTAGGTACTAACTTTTATCTTACTAAAGCAAACTCATAATAATATACAGTACCGTAGTCTGTATGAACAAAGTACTGTATTGTGAGTATGACTCGAATGAACTAAAACATTTATGAGTGAAGAAATCTGTTCGATATGTAATACATATTGTTATGGAGCACATGTATTACTTCACAATCACAAGACATCCACAATCCACACTCGTCTAAAAAACTCTTTAGCGATTACGTATACATTTACATTGTGCTAGAAGTTTCGGTTAAATAAACCTTATTTTATTAAATCACGTTGTGTACTTACAGCATAGTAAAAATATATACTACTATACACATACATATTATACCTACAAAAACGTCTAGGGTTAATAAGGTCGAGGACACATTTATAATCCCAATTCTTCTTTGGAAGAATTCATTCAAGTGACAGAAGGGAACAGTGTTAGCCCCAGTTACTATTAAGGATCGCAATGCAAACCATTTCAGGGAATACTCGTCTCCCCTAAGATTTTTATGGGTAACTAAAATACATTAGGTATATGTATTTAGTATACATATGCAAACGCTTGCATACCAATATATCTGTATATTTATATTATATACCTGCAGCATAGGAATTAGGACTACTTATTTACCCTAGAGTAAACTGTAATTTAATTTTTACACTGAAGTACTTAGTAAATACTGGGAAATTAAACGGTTAATACAATAGGAAATGTTTCCATATTTAATTAATTGTTTCAACTTTACTGGATCCCAGAATTAGGTTTAAATACTTCTTAAAAGTAGATTAGTGGCTTACAAAGAATTTGTATCAATAAGTAAGATCAAGATTAACTTACGAATATTATATGCAGCCCCTCCGTTCAGGTACCCAGTACCTCACAACACAATGCACAACCACATTCAGCTGACGATGAGTGAGAATCTCAACCTTAACTGACTACCTTTCAGAATTCTTAGTTTTTGTATGTAAGAACAGAAGGTAGGATGAGATCTTTACGTTACGCTTACGCGGCACGTAGCCACTGAAACACATCTGTACTGTATACGTACGTATATGAAGCAAAAGGAAACACTTGGACTCTTAGATAAAGAATCTCTGTACACTTACTGCACTGTTCTACAATAAGCTAAACACTTTTCTTTCAACTTCAACTCACATACATAAGTAAACGCACGCATATACGTCTTCACTCTTCTTCACTGCTGTATTGTATAAAAATATCTGGGATCACAACAGGATATTCACCAATTGTCGTGTTAAAATAAATATATTTTTAGATTAAGAGCGATTCTTCAAACTTGTAGGGTAGTTAAATTACGTCATACATAATATAATATGTATAACTCAGTATGTACTTAGGTACAGGTAAATAATATATATAGTATGTATATAAAATAGATTCTTAGTAAAACTGCAACAGGCTAATTGTAAATGTTATGTAGGATACATTATCGTGATAGAATAAATTAGAATAATTGCACGTATAAGGAAAACCCATTACAAATGCAAAGGCAATTAGGTCTTCCCTTCTAAGTATAACTCTTGCGAAATGCTTTTCTATGTACAATGTAGGTATATTATTTTATTTTATTTTAACATGTGTTTGCTCTTTAGTATACAAAACTTATTTAAATTCTGATTGCCATCAGAATCTGCACTTGCACTGAACTATGCACTTCTGAATATTATTCTGCTTTAATACATAAAATAAAATTAAATTCAATCTAACTGCCTACCTGTTGTTGACTGAAAAGTTTGAGCTACATAATAATAATACTAATATGGGTTGGGGGATTTTCTTCGGGAGAATCCTAATTAAACCTTATCGTATCCAGTATGCTACAAAGTACTACAAACATTATGATACGACTTGTTATTTAGTTTACGATAAGTAGCGATGTCCTGCATATAAATACGTATGTATCAGTAAATACGTATATAGTTTAAATATGTACGTAGTTTTCAGTGGAGATGAATGGTAAATATTTTCCTTCCCTGTTTTGTG